>SJYQ01002226.1:738397-762743 GCA_006410935.1 Redunca redunca
CTTCCCACTCTAAAAAAGAAAATAATAATAAATTTTTTCCTTAAGTGGGAAATTTGACAGTCAAGAATAATAAAATAAGTAACTATTACTTAAATGAGGCTAAGAAATGATTTAGTGATTTTGGTATCGCTACTTTATTGCTATTCTGTACAGTGCATCTATTACCTGGCAGACCCTGAATCACTTCCTCATCCATAGAGATGCATTTACATGCAGGAAATTCTATAATGAATGCATAATTGGAGACCAGCTGCAGCAATCTGAAGAGGTGAAGGAAAATTGGCCTTGAAGGAAGTAGCCTCTAGCCATTTGCAATCTTCTTTCTGCTAAGTCTTCATTATGGAACCTCAGAAGAAATGATCCTCTGATGACCTCTCTGTAGCCATATTTTCTGAAACTCAAACCTAATTTCATGATATTGAAAGTACAGGTGAATCAATGGCAACTGAATATTTTACTGTAATAGAAAATCTAAGAAGCATAGTCTTGACAAATATTTCTCAGTAGCCTCTGTATGGTCATGACCCTCTTTTCATTTCCTACTTCCCTATTGTCCTTCTGGATACCTAAATATCTTTCTCTAGTCTTTTTCTGTAGTGTTATAGTGAGTACTTAAGAACCCAGTAGTCTATATTCATATTTATACCTATTCTATTCATATTTATACCTATTCTATTGGGCTTCCCTGGTGGCTCAAATGGTAAAGCATCTGCCTGCAATTCAGGAGACCTGGGTTCGATCCCTGGGTCAGGAAGATCCCCTGGAGAAGGAAAAGGCAACCCACTCCAGCATTCTTGCCTGGAAAATCCCATGGTCAGAGTAGCCTGGTAAGTTACAGTCCATGGGGTCGCAAAGAGTTGGACAAAACTAAGAGACTTCACTTCACTTCACCTATTCTATTTCCATCTAGTCTATAGTATATATGCTGTATTCATCCATATCCATTTCAGCATATATTGCTTTGAATTATTATTTCTTAATGTGTGAAAGTGTTAGTCAGTCAGTCATGTCTGACTCTTTGCAACCCCATGGGGGTGTAGCCGCAAGACTCCTCTATCCATGGAATTCTCTAGGCAAGGATGCTGGAGTAAGCAGCCATTCCCTGTTCCAGCAGTCTTCCAAACCCAGGGATCAACCCAAGGCCTCTGCCTTGCAGGCAGATTCTTTACTGTCTGAACCACCTTCTGTTATTCTTATTTTCTAATCCTGTATGTGTAATTTAGTACAATATACATTTACTATGTTGCTTTTATGTGCAAGAAGCTGTGCTAATGGTTGAGAGGGGGGAAAAAGCTTACAAGCACATTGAAATATGTAATCATTTTTTAAGATCTTATCTCCACAATACCTAGCACACATACAGGAACCTTATGAAAACTTACTGACTAAACTGTAATTATTTTAATAGTCCAAGACTGAATATTACAGCTAAAGATGTTAAAGGTGTTTATTTGATAAATAAATGAATATGAATGTAAACGGAGAAGGTAATGGCACCCGACTCCAGTACTCTTGCCTGGAAAATTCCATGGATGGAAGAGCCTGGTAGGCTGCAGTCCATGGGACCACAGAGTTGGACACGACTGAGTGACTTCATTTTCACTTTTCACTTTCATGCATTGGAGAAGGAAATGGCAACCCACTCCAGTGTTCTTGCCTGGAGAATCCCAGGGACGGGGGAACCTGATGGGCTGCCATCTATGGGGTCGCACAGAGTCGAACACAACTGAAGTGACTTAGCAGCAGCAGTAGCAGTAGCATGAATGTAAAGGCCTACAGCCTGGGAAGAAGCAGTGTAAACAGATGTACTATTTTATTAGAGAACATTTTTTTTCTTTGTTTGCTGTGTTCCTGAAGACAAGTATAGCAAGCTAAGCAGTTTCATTCAGTACCAAGAAATCATCATATCTTCCTATTTTATTTCTTTAATATATATAATTGTTTTATTTATGTTAACTTGCAATGGGTTTATTGTGATTATTTTTATTTATGTCTTCCCATTTTCTACTTTTTCATGTTCAGCTTATCCATGCCACCCTTGATAAAGGTCTAATGCAGGGAGACAGTGACTATTCAACAAATTACATTAATTTCCAGAATGCAACATACTCTCTCATGCTCTTATGACTTAGTTCCATTTCACTGAATTCATCTTCCTTGAAATTATAATGAATTCTTGTTCATCTATCATCTTATCTTCCTGAAGCTTTCTTTCACCCTGCTCATCACCCCATCTAACAATCTCAAATCTATGCCTCCTCCTACAGTGACAGCCTTCTGTTCAAAGTCTTCACATATATCTTAAACAACGTTGATCCAGCAGTTACTTTTCTAACTCACCCTAATTTTATGAGGATATTATTAACATACTATTTAGGGAATTTCTGACTCCCATTAGATTTTGCACCAATGTTTCTGAAAAAAAAATCCACAATCTAGAAGTGAATATTCAGATAAATAATTTATAGAATGAAATTATTATATCATGAAATATTAAAAAGAGAGAGAAGTCAAAATTTTTATTTTACATATTCCATATATTAAATGATACCTTACTTATTTGTGTATTCCTCCTAGCAACTAGTTTTTGCAGTCACTGCTCAAGCATGCATTGAGTGAGTAGATAGATAATGTCCAGAAACCAGATAAACATGGTTATTATCACAGTGCCCCACTGTGTCATTTTAATTTGAGAGTACTACTCATTTTTATCTAGTATTTTTATCATTTAATCAATGTTATTCATATCAGAGTCCTGCAACTTTGTCATCTTAATGGAACTGAGTTGTTTGTCAGTTCTTTTGTATAGTTAATCTGTTCGAAAGCAGGATATAATTAATTGACACATTGGATAATCCAGCTACTCATCTCCAGTAGTCAAGATAACATCACTACTTTTTCATACACACATTTTCCTTTCAATAAACAAAACAGATATTGTTTAAAATGTTGAATACCAGAGGCGCCTTGTTTTGAGCTCTGAACCTATGAGATCATCCAAGAGCCCACACTCTTCTTCCAGTCCTACACCAGGAAGGTGGTATATCTGGATGAGTCAATTTTAATCTGCCACCCTGCTCTCTACCTATACTTCCTTTTCTGTGATTAAGTGCTATATCATCTCCTAGTTTTTATTCCACTCTAATGCTGGTATGAATTTTCTGAGATCCATATCTGAAAATGTGGCTCTCCTGGGTAAAATACTCTGTTATTCTCCAGTTGATTTAAAGTTCATATTTCCTAACACAGCATACAAAAAAATCTTCACCTGATTTCCACTTAACTCTCCATCTCATTCTGACTCCATCCACCCTCTAAAGAGAGATTCACTGCTCTATTCTTGAAAACTGTTTTATTATAGGAAATACTCACTTCTCAATCATTTCTCTGTATCTTTTCCCACAATCTTCCAGTACCTTTAGTTTCCTTTTCCAACTGGAAAAGTTCTACTAATATTTCAAGCAATACTTTTATATAACTCTATGTACACCTCTGTTGTAATATGAAGCCATACTATGTTACTATATTTGCTTTGCTGTCTCTTCTTTTAAACTATAAACTCATTCATGATAACAGCTCTTTTTGTATTGTCTTGCCTTAACACAGTGTTTGTAGCATTTATGTTCATAAAATATTGATTGAATGAATGAGTATATGAATGAAGGAACACATTAATTAGAATAAACAAAGAAATTAATCAATCCTAAAGTTAGTCATCAGGAATGACTGATGTCATAGTAGAGAAAAACAGAGAAATAAATGATCTAAGAGTTTATAAAGTGTTACAATTAGACTTTTGGTTTAGTAAATTTCTCTGAAGNGTTTCCCTCTCAGAAAAACATGAGGTGAGCTTCTCATTTCCCTTACAATCTTTCTGCATAAAGCTAAATAATTGGTTTCTGTACTATTTTTTCACTGTTTCTCTCTTGATTATTGAGATTATCTTCTTAAAGTAATAGGATTTAATAATAGTTATTATTTATTGCTTATTATACAAGGGACATCATTCTAAGGATGTATAAATACCATCTTTAGTCCTTATAGAAACCAAGTGAGATAAATATAACTGTCCTCAGTTTAACACAAGGAAACCATGAATTTATATAATATACAAATCCAAGATCATGAACAGGACAAAATTAGGGTTTGAATTCAAGGTGTTTTTAATTTTCTTTTCAGACCAGAAAGCTCTGCTCTGTCTGTTACATAATAGTCTACCTGCTGCTGCTAAGTAACTTCAGTCGTGTCCGACTCTGTGCAGCCCCATAGACGGCAGCCCACCAGGCTCCCCCGTCCCTGGGATTCTCTAGGCAAGAACACTGGAGTGGGTTGCCATTTCCTTCTCCAATGCATGAAAGTGAAAAGTGAAAGTGAAGTCGTTCAGTCGTGTCTGACTCTTAGCGACCCCATGGGCTGCAGCCTACCAGGCTCCTCCATCCATGGGATTATCCAGGCAAGAGTACTGGAGTGGGGTGCCACTGCCTTCTCCATAGTATACCTAGATATCTTATTATATGATAATTATCACTGGAAGATTATCAAGAATGCTGTCCAGAATCAATAGACACTTCTCTAAAACCAAAATCATATGACCTTTTGTTCCTTCCATTTAACAGTTTATAATAACCTCTGGAATGTAATATTTTCCACCTGTACCATATTAATGGTTTACTGTAAAGTAAAAATTCAAAAATTCTTGAGTAAGTTCCACATGAAAGATCAAATACTCAGTCCAAATTATTTCATATAATTCCAAATTCTGATCAAAGAATTCACTTTGTGGTACTTCTTTCATCTCTTTATTTATTATGTGGCTTCATAGAGTTTTGAGCAGATGAGATTGTTAGAAGTAAGCTTGTTTCACTTCCCAAGAAAATGACATATATTTCAAAATTTCTATAACATTATTTAAATATGCACTTGTTCATGCCAAATATATACCTATTTCACTTAAAGATAGTACATTTACTGAAAGTATTTGGACAAGAGAGGTAGCTAGTACTTGTCTCAAAAAGTCATTATTACTGCTTTGCTGTGTAAGGAGAGTCAAATTTTAAGTTACTGCTTTTCTTCATTCTTGTTCATGTTCCTCATTTAACTGGAGGTAAAATGTAGTCACATTGTAATACCCATGAAATAATTAAGAGAAGTCAGTGGCATTTAATCTTGATAATGGAAATGGAGAAGGTGATCATTGCTTTTTATATTATTTTTGAACAGTTTAGACCTTGTTCTTCACAATCTTTAGATAATGTGTCAATATCAATATTAAACCCTAGCGTCAGTTAGGTTTCTCAGTCATGTCTGAATTGTTGCGACCCCATTTCTGCAGCATGCCAGGCCTCCCTGTCCATCACCAACTCCCAGAGTTTACTCAAACTCATGTCCATTGAGTCGGTGATGCCATCCAGCCATCTCATCCTCTGTTGTCCTCTTCTCCCTTCAATCTTACCCAACATCAGGGTCTTTTCAAATGAGTCAGCTCTTCGCATCAGGTGGCCAAAGCATTGGAGTTTCAGTTTCAACATCAGTCCTTCCAACAAAAATTCAGGACTGATTCCTTTTAGGATGGACTGGTTGGATCTTCTTGTAGTCAGGGGACTCTCAATAGTCTTCTCCAATACCACAATTCAAAAGCATCAATTCTTCAGTGCTCAGCTTTCTTTATACTCCAACTCTCACATCCATACATGACTACTGGAAAAACCAAAGTTTTAACTAAACGGACCTTTGTTGGCAAAGTAATGTATCTCCTTTTTAATATGCTGTCTAGGTTGGTCATAACTTTTCTTCCGAGGAGTAAGTGTCTTTTAATATCATGGCTGCAGTCACAATCTGCAGTCATTTGGAGGCCAAAAAAATAAAGTCTACCACTGTCTCCAATGGTTCCGCATCTATTTGCTAGGAAGTGATGGGACCAGATGCCATGATCTTTGTTTTCTGAATGTTGAGCTATAAGCCAACTTTTTCACTCTCCTCTTTCACTTTCATCAAGAGGCTCTTTAGTTTGTCTTCACTTTCTGCCATGAGGGTGATGTCATCTACATATCTGAATTTATTGATATTTCTCCCAGCAATATGCTCACCACCAGAAACACAGGCTTTGAAACTGTAAGATGGAGTCTTACAGTTAGATGCATAAATAAACTTGTCCATATCAAACACCTGGAGTAACAGGCAAATTTGGCCTTGGAGTACAGAATGAAGCAGGGCAAAGGCTAATTAGAGTTTTGCCAAGAGAACACATTGGTCATACAAACACCATCTTCCAACAAGAGAAGACTACACATGGACATTACCAGATGGTCAATACCGAAATCAAATTGATTATATTCTTTGCAGCCAAAGATAGAAAAGCTCTATACAGTCAGGGAAAACAAAACTGGGAGCTGACTGTGGCTCAGATCATGAACTCCTTATTGCCAAATTCAGATTTAAATTGAAGAAAGTAGGAAAAACCACTAGACCATTCAGATATGACCTAAATCGAATTCCTAACAATTATACATAGAAAGTGAGATAGAGATTTAAAGGACTATATCTGATAGACAGAGTGCCTGATGAACTATGGATGGAGGTTCATGAAATTGTACAGGAGACGGGGATCAAGACCATCCCCAAAGAAAAGAAATGCAAAAAAACAAATGGCTCTCTGAGGAGGCCTTACAAATAGCTGTGAAAAGAAGAGAAGTGGAAAGCAAAGGAGAAAAGGAAAGATATACCCATTTGAATTTAGAGTTCCAAAGAATAGCAAGGAAAGATAAGAAAGCTTTCCTCAGTGATCAGTGCAAAGAAATAAAGGAACACAATAGAATGGGAAAGACTAGAGANGCAAGGAAAGATAAGAAAGCCTTCCTCAGTGATCAGTGCAAAGAAATAAAGGAACACAATAGAATGGGAAAGACTAGAGATCTCTGCAAGAAAATTAGAGATACCAAGGGAATATTTCATGCAAAGATGGGCTCAATAAAGGACAGAAATGGTATGAACCTAACAAGAGTAGAAGATACTAAGAAGAAGTTGCAAGAATATACAGAGGAACTGTACAAAAAAGATCTTCACGGCTCAGACAATCACCATGGCGTGATCACTCACCTAGAGCCAGACATCCTGGAAAGTGAAGTCAAGTGGGCCTTAGGAAGAGTCACTATGAGCAAACCTAGTGGAGGTGATGGAATTCCAGTTGAGCTATTTCAAATCCTAAAAGATGATGTTGAGAAAGTGCTGCACTCAATATGCCCACACTTTGGAAAACTCAGCAGTGTCCACAGGACTGGAAAAGGTCAGTTTTCATTCCAATCCCAAAGAAAGGCAATGCCAAAGAATGCTCAAACTACTGCACAATTGCACTCATCTCACATGCTAGTAGAGTGATGCTCAAAATTCTCCAAACCAGGCTTCAACAATACATGAACTGTTAAATTCCAGATGTTCAAGCTGGTTTTAGAAAAGGCAGAGGAAACAGAAATCAAATTGCCAACATCTGCTGTATCATCAAAAAATCAAGAGAGTTCAAAAAAAACATCTATTTCTGTTTTATGACTATGTCAAAGCCTCTGACTGTGGATTACAATAAACTCTGGGGAATTTAAAAGAGATGGGAATACCAGACCACCTGACCTGCTTTTTGAGAAATCTGTATGCAGGTCAAGAAGCAAAATTTAGAACTGGCCATGGAACAGCAGACTGGTTCCAAATAGGAAAAGAGTATGTCAAGGCTGTATATTGTCACCCTGCTTATTTAATTTATATGCAGAGTATATCATGAGAAACGCTGGGTTGGAAGAAGCACAAGCTGGAATCAAGATTGCCAGGGGAAATATCAATAACCTTAGACATGCAGATGACACTACAATTATGGCACAAAGTGAAGAGGAACTAAAGAGCCTCTAGATGAAAGTGAAAGAGGAGAGTGAAAAAGTTGGCTTAAAGCTCAACATTCAGAAAATGAAGATCATGGCATCTGGTCCCATCACTTCATGGGAAATAGATGGAGAAACAGTGGAAACAGTATCAGACTTTATATTTTGGGCTCCAAAATCACTGCAGATGGTGACTGCAGCAATGAAATTTAAAAGACACTTACTCCTTGGAAGAAAAGTTATGACCAACCTAGATAGCATATTGAAAAGCAGAGACATTACTTTACCAACAAAGGTCCGTCTAGTCAAGGCTATGGTTTTTCCAGTGGTCATGTATGGATGTGACAGTTGGACTGTGAAGAAAGCTGAGTGCTGAAGAATTGATATTTTGGAATTGTGGTGTTGGAGAAGACTCTTGAGAGTCCCTTGGACTGCAAGGAGATCCAACCAGTCCATGCTGAGGGATATCAGCCTTCTGATATCATTCCTTCTTTGGAAGGAATGATGCTGAAGCTGAAACTCCAGTACTTTGGCCACCTCATGCGAAGAATTGACTCATTGGAAAAGACTCTGATGCTGGGAGGGATTGGGGGCAGGAGGACTCCAGTACTTTGGCCACCTCATGCGAAGAATTGACTCATTGGAAAAGACTCTGATGCTGGGAGGGATTGGGGGCAGGAGGAGAAGGGGATGACAAAGGATGAGATGGCTGGATGGCATCGCTGACTTGATAGATGTGAGTCTGAGTGAACTCCGGGATTTGGTGATGGACAGGGAGGCCTGGTGTGCTGCGATTCATGGGGTTGCAAACAGTCAGACATGACTGAGTGACTGAACTAAACTGAACTGAAGAATTTACTGTGACACATCACAGCATCAGTTTCCTTTCTCTTAGCGTGTTCCATTCTGTTCTTTATCCTTCTTTTCACACTTTTTTATTTTACTATATCTAAAATAAAAATGCAGCCCAGCTCACAGTGAACCCACTCTGATCTAGCACTTATGCAGCTCAAGTGGATCTATTCTATGCCTAGAAAGAGAAAAGAACTAAGAAGACTACAAGCAATTTTCCCTGTGTTCCCTTCTTCCATGACCCAATAGATACGGATAAACAGAGGTCCATGTAGCAGTTTTGAAATTGTGTGCTGTAGGAAAAAAACAAAAAATTCTGCCATTCAATAGACCTCTTGTGGAAAGTGCTCTCACTGGTAAATATTTGCCCTATATTTATTCCAGCCAATGCTTTAGTGGTAAGGAAAAGGCTTTTTAAAATGTACTCTCAGTTCAGTTCAGTTCAGTTCAGTTGCTCAGTCGTGTCTGACTCTCTGGGACCCCCATGAATTGCAGCATGCCAGGCCTCCCTGTCCATCACCAACTCCCAGAGTTCACTCAGACTCACCTCCATCGAGTTAGTGATGCCATCCAGCCATCTCATCCTCTGTCGTCCCCTTATCCTTCTGCCCCCAATCCCTCCCAGCATCAGAGTCTTTTCCAGTGAGTCAACTCTTCACATGAGGTGGCCAAAGTACTGGAGTTTCAGCTTCAGCATCATTCCTTCCAAAGAACACCCAGGGCTGATCTCCTTTAGAATGGACTGGTTGGATCGCCTTGCAGTCCAAGGGACTCTCAAGAGTCTTCTCCAACACCACAGTTCAAAAGCATCAATTCTGCAACGCTCAGCCTTCTTCAAACATGATATTAACTATTTGCAAACCTGGTGGCTCAGATGGTAAAGCGTCTGCTTCCAGTGTGGGAGACCCAGGTTCGATCCCTGGGTCTGGAAGATCTCCTGGAGAAGGAAATGACAACCCACTCCAGTATTCTTTCCTGGAAAATCCCGTGGATGTAGGAGTCTGGCAGACTACAGTCCATGGGGTCGCAAAGAGTTGGACATGACTGAGTGACTTCACTTTCTTTCCTTCTATTCTATAATGAAAAAAAATAAAAAGAATATATAATTGCCAGGGTAACTGGTAGCAAAGTCAGGACCAAAATCTATCTCTTCTAAATATAAATTCACCTCTTTTCATGAATTCTAATAGCACCATGTGAAGCTGACAAACATGAGCTCTGAACAAATCTTTTCACTTTATTTCAGTTTTTGATATAGATGATGTTTTGTTATGTTATAAAGAAGTGGCGTGTTTTGTCATTTTAAAGGTCTATTGAATTTTATGTGTTTTGTTTGGCTTTTTTATTATTTACTCATATTGTGTATTTTTCATCTAAACAGACACCACTGATTGATTGTTCAGTGTATTAATATTAAAACAGATGCCAAAGTCTGCCTTTGAAGACCTTAACTTGTAAGAAAACTTTAATCTTAATTTGATTTTGCTTCCTGTGTTAGGAAGTGGACACATTTAGTATTACTATGGACTTTTTGTTAGTTAAAACAGATTGAATTTTTCTTTTCATTAAACTTTCAACAAAAATGTATGTCTCTATTCTCAACCTTGACATGCTGTTCTTTATATGAGTCCCTGGGGATTTCTGAGACAGAAAGTAAAACCAAAGTGTCAGGAAAAAAGATGTGGCATACAGAAAAAAGGCAAAGAGGAAGCAAATAAAACTTACCAGTTCTGTGTGGTTAACACAGTTGCAAGTTGTAGCACCCATTTATTATATGATAGGTGATTTGGTCTATGGTACTTTCCTATGGTCATCCCTACCACCACGTACCTTGCTATTGCTGCTTCTTCAAATAAGTAATATTTTCTTGCCTTAATTTGTATTTTAAAAAAATGTAGTATTTTCTGGTCAACACTTTGTGTAAAATTTTCCCTTTGCTCCTGCAAGCCTCTGACTCGTTCCTTATACTGACAGTGCTTACCATCATAATCCATGTCCTTTTATAATTAATCTTGAAATAGATATACCTGTATTCTGCACCAAAAAAGAAAGAACAACACATCCAGTTAGAGCAATATGTTAAAATTATTGACTGATAATGGATTGATAACATTTTGTGTTCAAGCATTAAAAGCAGGTGAAGCAAGGTTGAAGTTAAAAATGGCAATTTAGAAAACAGAGCAGAGGAGGAAACTGTATTTTCTTGATTTGCAAGCATGAGTAAGGAATTGAGTTTTTGCCTTGAAAAATCTTCAATCATTTGTTAATCGTGAGTTTGAGAAATATTCAATAAATCACATAATAATTTTGTATTGCTTACTATATTTCACAAAGTATTTTTCAAGTACATTATGCCACTTAATGCTTAAAAATTCCTTGAGGAAAGCACAGCAGATTTTACCATTATTAAAGATAAGGAAACTAAGTCTTAGTGTTTTAGTATCTTTCCTATCTATGTTCAGAGTGAAGCTGGGACTTAAACTGTCATGTATTTACTAAGCTTAAATGTTAAAGTTAATCCTTGTATCTTGTTCTCTGTGAATCATATTTTGCTTTCTAAAATTCTCAATAAATCTCCAAGCTTCAAAATGCAGGATTTATTAAACTTTTCAAGGTCCTTTCATTTTAAACTTTACACGAGTCTACTTTCCCTGAAAACATCTAGTTCAGCAAGCATTTTCTATGTTCTCCATGCACCAGAAAGTGTGCGACGCATGATGATTCATGCCATTTCTCAACTGGTAGACAAGTCAAATCAGGATCATCTGGAAATGTGGGAAAAAATACCAATTTTAGACTTCATTCTGAATTAGGCAATTGAATTTCTAGGGAAAAGAATGTGGAGATGTTTAATCATAATTCCTAATAATCTGACCAAGAGCTAACTGTGCAAAAAATAAAATGAATTAAAAATTTTTAAATTAAATTTAATAAAGAGATAAAGATTGTAAACATTGCAGAAGGACATAACAGATCTAGGTTTGGATCATGTAATCACTCTGAAATGTGTGATTTACAAAGGAATGGAGTAGGTCATAATTAAAACCCATCCATAGTGCTTGTTATTTACAGTGTAGGAATTAGAACACATGCAATAAGTCATCATTCAACAGAGAGCTACCTCCCCAGAAAGGTTAAGTAACTTGGTAGTTATAGTAAGTTAGATAAAGGATCCTAAGTGCTTAGATCTCAAAGGTCTTTGCATTAATTTACTAGGGCTGACATACAAAATACCAGACTGGGTATCTTAAACAACAGAAATTTATTTTGTCATAATTCTAGAGGCTAGACCTCCAAAAGCTAGGGTTCAGCAGGTTCTGTTTCTTCTGAGACAACTCCTTGGCTTGCAGATGGCTGCTTTTTCACATCCTCTTCTCATGTTCTTTTCCTTGTGCATGCCCGCCCCTAAGGTCTCTGTGTGTCCTGGTTTCCTGCTGCAAGGACACAGGTCAGATTAGATTAGGGTTCAGTCTAATAGCCTCATTTCAATTTAATCACTACTGTGAAAGTACTATCTCCAAATACATTCAGACTCTGAGGTGGTACACATTACAGATTCAACATACAGTTTTTGAGACACAGTTCATCCCATAATAACATTCAATACATTTTAGTTGTCTGGCATTTTGCCCTATTCCCTATTTCCTCTTTACGTCCCACTCAACCTCTGCATCTACTCAGTTCCACTTGCTGCTCAGAAGTTTTTTCTTTAGCAAACCTGATAACCTCAGAGCTTGTTAATGAGGATTAGTTTGTGCATTGGTATATTTTAGTGCTTCTAAGCAATATATTTGCATAGACTTGAAGGCAAGTTTGGTGTCTTTACAAGGGAGTGTGTAGGGTGAAATTTTCTGGTATGCAGCCTATGAATGTTCACCTCCTGCACTGCAGGCAGTTTCTTTACTTCTGAGCCATTGGACCACTGGAGAAGCCTTTGGACCTGGATAATCTGTGATTTTTATGAGAGTTTGCCTTTTTTTTTTTTTTTTGACCTTTCTGTATTCCAAACAAAATAAGTTATAAATACCACTGTAATGTGACATTTTAAAATTGTATCACCTTTTCCCTCTGGAGAGAATGTTCATGCTTTATAATCTGTGTGTCCTTCTTTACTTCTAGCTTTCAAATTTTTCAAACATATGTGTCTCTGCTTCCTTTTCTTGCTGTCAGCTTTAGAGATGAGAAATATCTTTTTCTCACTCTTTGCTTAAATTCCTCTCAGTGAGAATTCTGTCACAAGAAACAATTCAGGAAATATTAATGCAGTGTTTCTTTTTAAATCTGATATGCTTTAGGATTGCACTTCTCTTGTTAAATTATTTTTAAGCCTCCACGACTGATCCTGTTTTCTATCAGATCTCTAACTCCTTGTATACCTTCTGTAAGGTTTTGAAAACACTGTAAGAAATCCAATAAAGTAGGGCCTGTATGTCAACTTCATGATCATCATTTAGAAATGTCTATGAAAGGTGTGTGTATTTTTCTTTCTTCTCTTTTCAAAATGAATTAAAATAGTTTCTCATGAATAATTTTAAGTTCTGTTTTATATTTTCATTTCATTCAAGAGTTTTCCATTCAAAAGCTTACAAAGGGAAATGACATTTATATTTTCAAGTTTAATATCAAGAATTAACTGAAATTTTAATAATCAACATGGGTCTTTTCCATAATTTTTAACTAATAAGTAAGAAAACTTATATTTATATTGCATTCTTAATTGCTCTTGTTTTGAGTCAATGTATCTGTATTTTCAGGGATGAAGAACCAGGAGGCCAGCTGGTAACAGATAAGTTCCATATTGACTGGGATTCAGTACTTGTCGACATGGATAACATCATCATTGCACGGTTTGATGGCAGAGGAAGTGGATTTCAGGGCCTGAAAATTTTGCAAGAGATTCATCGAAGGTTAGGCTCAGTGGAAGTGAAGGACCAAATAGCAGCTGTGAAGTAAGTAGGTGTACATCTTCTTATTGTTTGTCCTATGTGAATGCTAGGTATGTGATATATAATACTATTAATGCTAAGAGGTTTGTGTTTCAATGATTAGACAACTTTCTAGGTTAATTATATACACCAGTAGTCCCCAACCTTTTTGATCCCAGGGACTGGTTTCATGAAAGACAATTTTTCCATGGCCCAGAGAGAATCTAATGCCACCATGGTCTGACAGAAGGTGAAGCTCAGGCAGTAATGAGAGTGATGAGAGGATGACTGTAAATATAGATAAAACTCCGCTAACCCACCTGTTTCTCACCCCGTGCTGTGTGACCCACTTCCTAAGAGGTTATGGACCAGTACCAATCTGTGGCCTGGGGAAAGGCACCCCTGATATAAACTATTTTTTCAAGTATCTTTCACACTCATTGACATAATGAAAGAATTATCATACGTCCCCCTCTAGAATTAGAATTCACTTTGGATTTGTGAAATGGGAGAGAGCTTCATTAAACTACAATATTATTTATTTATAATAATCACAATGTCTATTATTTTCCCAGTTAATTACAGTTCTTGAGCTTTCATAAATTCGTTTTCCACATGAGTGAGAAAAGGTGAACTGAGAAAGCTAATAGGTTCTTTAACACAGCATATGGATATCACCTAGGAAATTGTTAAAATGTAGATGCTAATTCAGTAGGCCTGTAGTGGACCCGAGATTCTGCATTTGTAGCAAGCTAACAGGGGTGACACCCAAACTGCTCCACTACTCTGAGAAGCAAGATTTTGGTATACAGTACCATTTCGTATGAACAGAGTTCTAACCACTAAAACAGTTCTTGTTTGACTTCTATTTTGGTTTTGTTTTTTTTTCCTTATGGCTAAGAATGAATTTCCATGGTTCATTTAACTCAAGAAGATATAATATAATTTTTTTTCATTTCAGATTTTTACTGAAACAGCCATACATTGACTCCAAAAGATTAAGCATTTTTGGAAAGGTAAACAGTAGAAATATGTGTGTGTACATTACCTGTTTCTATGTGTACTTGTATAATTACTCTCTTTGTATTACTATAATTTCTGTTATCCTTTAAAATGAAACATTGTAATTAATATTATATAAATTCAACAACTATGTACTGGGTATCTCTAATTGGAACCTGGTGTTAGAAATAGAACCACAGTAGGACAAAAAAAAAAAAAAAAGGAATCTGTTTTCATGAAGATTACCTTCTAGAGAGGAGAAAGAGAAAGTAAACAAGTAAATTAAAAGCATAGTTTCATCTGGTATTGTGTCTTTTAAGGAAAACAAAACAAGAAAAACTGATGGATGAAAGGACCAGTGTTATTAGATTGAGTGATCAAGTAAGGCCCCTTCGATTTAAGTGATATTTAGGTGGATACTTAAATAACAAGAAATTATCAGTCATGTAAATCTGTTGAAGGAGCCTGTTATCCAAATAAGGAACAAGCACCACAGACTTGGCAAAGACTACAGGGCTTAGAGACTAAAAGATGACCAGTATTTATAATTATGTTGCTGTGCTCTTGGATGATATTTACTTCCTTTTAAAATAATTTTCTATTAAAGTATAGGTGGGACTAGTTATAAAGAACCCACCTGCCAATGCAGGAGGAAAAAGAGACGTGGGTTAGATCCCTGGGTCTGGAAGTTGCCCTGGAGGAGCCCATGACAACCCACTCCAGTATTCTTGCCTGGAGAATCCCATGGACAGAGAAGCCTGGTGGACTACAGGCCATAGGGTTGCAAAGAGGCAGACATGAGTGATTATACACACACAATTATCTCATATAGATACAAAACTAAATAAGAAAAAAAAATTTTTTTTCCTTGAAATGGGCACTCTTAGGATTTACTCTCTTGTTCTGTTGTTCAGTCTCTGTCGTGTCTAACTCTTTGCAACCCCACCGACTGCAGCATGCTAGGCTTCCATGTCCTTCACCATTTTATGGAACTTGCTCAAACTAATGTCCATGGAGTCAGTGATGCCATCCAAACATCTCATCCTCTGTCATCTCCTTCTCCTCCTGCCTTCAGTCTTTCCCAATATCAGGGTGTTTTCCAATTAGTCAGATCTTTACATGAGGTGGGCAAATTATTGGAGCTTCAGTTTTAGCATCAGTTCTTCCAATGAATATTCATAACTGATTTCCTTTAGGACTGACTGGTTTGATTTTGGACTGAATTGGTTTGCAGTCCAAAGGACTCTCAAGAGTCTTTCTTCCAACACCACAGTTAAACAGCATCAGTTCTTCAGTGTTCAGCCTTCTTTATGGTCCAACTCTCACATCCATACATGACTACTGGAAAAACCATAACTTTGACTATATGGACCTTTGTCAGCAAAGTAGTATCTCTGCTTTATAATATGGAAAACTCAGCAGTGGCCACAGGACTGGAAAAAGGTCAGTTTTCATTCCAATCCCAAAGAAAGGCAATGCCAAAGAATGTTCAAACTACTACACAATTGTACTCATCTCACACGCTAGTAAAATAATGCTCAAAAATCTCCAAGCTAGGCTTCAGCAATACGTGAAACATGAACTTCCAGATGTTCAAGCTGGTTTTAGAAAAGGCAGAGGAACCAGAGATCAAATTGCCAACATCTGCTGAGTCATCAAAAAAGCAAGAGAGTTCCAGAAAAACATCTATTTCTGCTTTGTTGACTATGTCAAAGCCATTGATTGTGTGGATCACAATAAACAGTGGAAAAAATTCTGATAGAGCTGGGAATACCAGACCACCTGACCTGCCTCTTGAGAAATCTGTATGCAGGTCAGGTAGCAACAGTTATAACTGCACATGGAACAACAGACTAGATCCAAATAGGAAAAGGAGTCAATACACAGTGCTGTATATTGTCACCCTGCTTATTCAATTTATATGCAGAGTACATCATGAGAAATGCTGGGCTGGATGAAGCAAAATCTGGAATCAGGATTGCTGGAAGAAATATCAATAACCTCAGATATGCAGATGACACCACCCTTATGGCAGAAAATGAAGAACTAAAGAATATCTTGATGAAAGTGAGGGAAAAGAGTGAAAAAGTTGGCTTAAAGCTCAACATTCTGAAAACTAAGATCATGGCATCTGGTCCCATCACTTCATTGGAAATAGATGGGGAAACAGTGGAAACAGTGGCTGACTTTATTTTTTTGGTCTCCAAAATCACTGCAGATGGTGACTGCAGCCATGAAATTAAAAGATGCTTGCTACTTGGAAGAAAAGTTATGACCAACCTGGACAGCATATTAAAAAGCAGAGACATTACTTTGCTGCCAACAAAGGTCTGTCTAGTCAAGGCTATGGTTTTTCCAGTGGTCATGTATGGATACGACAGTTGGATTATAAAGAAAGCTGAGCACCGAAGAATTGATGCTTTTCAACTGTGGTGTTGGAGAAGACTCTTGAGCAGCCCTCAGACTGCAAGGAGATCCAGCCAGTCCATCCTAAAGGAGATCAGTCTTGAGTGTTTATTGGAAGGACTAATGTTGAAGCTGAAACTCCAATACTTTGGCCACCTGATGAGAAGAGCTGACTCATTTGAATAAACCCTAATGCTGAGAAAGACTGAGGGCAAGAGGAGAAGGGGACAACAGAGGATGAGATGTTTGGATGGCATCACTGACTCGATGGACATGAGTTTGGGTAAACTCGGGAGTTGGTGATGGACAGGGAGGCCTGGCGTGCTGCAGTCAATGGAGTCGCAAAGAGTTGAACACGACTGAGCAACTGAACTGAACTGAATCTGCATACAGGTTTCTTGTGAGGCAGGTAAGAGGTTCTCATATTTCCATCTCTTTGAGTGTTTTCCACTATTTGTTATGATCCACACAGTCAAAGGCTTTAGTGTATTCAGTGAAACAGAGGTATATATTTTTCTGGAGTTCCCTTACTTTGTCTATGATCCAGCAAACATTGGCAATTTGATCTCTTGTTCTTCTGCCTTTTCTAAAACCAGCTTGAAAATCTGGAAGTTCTTGGTTCACGTAATGCTGAAGCTTAACTTAAAGGATTATGAGCATAACCTTACTAGCATGGGAGATGAGTGCAGTTGTTTGGTGGTTTGAACATTCTTTAGTACTGCCCTTCTTGGGAACTGAAATGAAACTTGACTTTTTCCAGCGTTATGGCCGCTGCTGGATTTTCCAAATATGCTGACATATTGAGTGCAACACTTTAATAGCATCATCTTTTAGGATTTTAAATAGCTCTGCTGGAGTTCCATCCCCTCCACTAGCTTTATTAGCAGCAGTGCTTCCTAAGGTCCACTTAACTTCACAATCCGGAATGTATGTCTCTGAGTGAGAGACTACACCATAGTGGTTATCTGGGTCATTAAAATCTTTTTTTGTACAGATATTCTTACTCTTTCCATCTCTTCTTGATCCAATCTGCTTTTATTAGATCTTTGCCATTTTTGTCCTTTATTATGCCCATCTTTGGATGAAATGTTCCTTTGATATTTCCAATTTTCCTGAAGTGGTCTCTAGTCTTAGCTTTCTGTTTGTTGTTTTCCTCTTTTCTTTGCATTGTTCATTGAGGAAGGCCTTCTTGTCTCTCCATGCTTTTCTCTGGAACTCTGCATTTAGTTGGGAGTACCTGTCCCTTTCTCCCTTGCTTTTCTTCTCTTTCCTCAGCTGTTTGTAAAGCTTCCTTAGACAACCACTTAGACTTCTTGCATTTCTTTCTCTTCAGGATGTTTTGTATGTCCATAGTTCTTCAGGAACACTGTTTCCTTGATCTCATCCCTTGAATCTATCAATCACCTCCATTGTATATACATAGGGGATTTGATTTAAGTTGTACCTGGCTGGCTTAGCAGTTTTCCCCTTTTTCTTTAGTTTAAGCTTGAGTTTTGCTATGAGGAGCTGATGATCTGAGTCAGCTCCAGGTCTTGTTTTGCTGACTGTATCCAGCTTCTCCATCTTTGGCTACAAAGAATGTAATCAATCTGATTTTGGTATTGACCATCTGGTGATGTCCACGTCTAAAATAATCTCTTGTGTTGTGGAAAAACAATGTTTGCTATTGACTGGTGCATTCTCTTGGCAGAATTATATTAGCCTTTGCCTTGCTTCATTTTGTACTCCAAGGCCCCAATTACATTTTACTCTATCTCTTGATTTCCTACTTTTGCATTTTAATCCTCTATGATGAAAAGGATGTCTTTTTTGGTGTTAGTTCTAGGAGGTCTTCTAGGTCTTGATAAAACTGATCAGCTTCAGCTTCTTTGGCATCAGTAGTTGGAGTATAGACATGGATTACAGTGTTGTTGAATGGTTTGTCTTGGAAAAGAACTGAGATCATTCTGTCATTTTTAGGTTGCAACCAAGTACCGCATTTCAGACTCTTGTTGATTATGAGGGCTACAGCATTTCTTCTATGGGATTCTTGCCCACAATAGTAGATATAATGGTCATCTGAATTAAATCAACCCATTTTTGTCTATTTTAGTTCATTGATTCCTAAGACGTTGATGTTTACTCTTGCCATCTTCTGCTTGACCGTGTCCAATATACCTTGATTCATGAACCTAACTTTCTCAGTTCTAATGCAATACTGTTCTTGACAGCATCAGATTTTACTTTCATCACCAGAAAAATCCACAAGTATTTATTCTTTGGCCCAGTCACTTCTTTTTTTCTGGAGCTATTAGAAGACTTTGTCCCTCCTCCCCTGTAGCATATTGGCCACCTTCCAACCTCGGGTGGGGCTATTCTTTTGGTGTCGTATCTTTTTGTCTTTTTATACAGTTCATGGGGTTCTCACAGCTAGTGTACTTGGGTAGTGTTCCCTTCCCTCTTCCAGTGGATCATGTTTTGTCAGAACTCTCCACTATGACCTGTCTGTCTTGGGTAGCCCTACAAGGCGTGGCTCATAGCTGCATTGAGATATGCAAACTCCTTCACCATGACAAGACAGTGATCCACAAAGGAGCATATGTAGCATACAGCAGTATTAACTACATTTATCATGTGGTATATTATATATACCTGGTACTTATTTATCATATAACCAGAAGTTTGTACCTTTTGACTGCCTTCATCCAATTCCCTTACCTACCTCTACAATACTGCATTAGTTCTCATTTAGTGTCTGTTACCACAACATAGTGATTTGATATTTCTTGGTGTTGCTGAGCCGGACTAAATCATGTCCGACTCTTTGCGACCCCATGAACTGTAGCCTGCTAAGCTCCTTTGTTAAAGGGATTTCCCAGACAAGAAATACTAGAGTGGGTTGCCATTTCCTTCTCTAGGGGATCTTCCTACTCAGGGATCAAACCTGCATCTGTTGCTTGGCAGGCAGATTCTTTACCTCTGAGCCACTGGCAAAACCCTACTAAATCAGAGGGAGCATATTATAAATACAAACCTGTTCTTCCCTTTTTTTCATCTTTTAAATTGAGATAAATTGCATACTAAAAATCACTGTTTATAATAATATTGTATCTAGAAATGAGATAGTAGAAGTTCTTCCATCTTGTTCTTTTTCAGGGTTCTTTTATCTCATCTAGACATTGTATTTCTTTATAAATTTTAGAATCACCTTTTGTAAATGTTTTTTTTTTTTGGACTACATCACACAGCATGTGAGATCTTAATTCAAGGACCAGGGATTGACCTCATGCTCCCTGCATTGGAAGCACTGAGTCTTAAACAATGGACCATCAAAAACAGACCACGGGGATTTTCTTGGGAATTCTACTGAATCTGTGGATCACTTAGGAAGACCTGACATCTAAGAAATGTTGCCAGTTTCACTTTTTTTTTTAAGATATGTTTTCTTTGGAGTTTTATAGTTTCTACAGTATGTGTATAGTTATGAATATCTTTTTATTCATTATGTTTGGGATTTGATGGGTTCTTTGAATATGTTTGTCTTCCATTAATTCCATCAAAACTGGGATTTTATACTTGGAATTCTTTAAGGCTTATATTGCATTTGTATTTTTGTGTTTGCTTTGTTTTGTTTTAATTATACTTACATGATACATTGGGTCAGCAGACACTAATGTTGACTTATGGCTCAAATTTTTAATCAAGATTAGTTTTTTTCATTGATTTAGTACAAGTTCATGACAAGAATAAAAACAAAATTATTTCACCAATCCTTTTATGCAGCATAATTTTCTCTTGTCATCTTTAGTGGTAGAGCTTTGTACAGTTTCCCTTTAGCTTGGAATCTATACATTTTGTCTACATCATGCATTGAGTCATCATAGCAGAAGGCCAAAATCACTTGTATTTGCAAAACAAATAAAGAAACAAGCAAGCAAAACTGGCTTTATGCTTGTTTACCTCTCAAGTTTACAGTTTTCAGTAATATCTGGCCTTTGTGAATTCATAACCTTTGTGCCAGCTCAATGTTGTATTCAAAATTACTTTTAGTTTTAGTTCTTTATTTTTTTTAATTAACACTTTTTATTTATTTATTTTTTGTTTAGTTTTGGTTTTGTTTTCAGTTGAATCTATTAAGATGTCAGTTTCACCAAATGCTAGAAATGGTATTGCCACACTTAATGTTTTTACCATCAGTGAGGCTAAAGCAGTGTTCCCTTCTAAGATTCTAGGCTGAGGTAGAATTTACTGTGAAAAGTGTTATGATTCAAGTGGGATGTTCTAGAGGGCCAGGAATTTTAATTTCAATTGACAAATCTTTAAGTGACTCATTTCCTTTAGCTGTATAACTATTTGATTGAGTTTCCGGGTTTCTTCCCTTTGGTCTAAAGTTCTTTCTGTTTTTTATGGTCTATTATACGTATATATCTACATCCATATCACCCTCACTAAATAATTGATTTCATTCATTATAATTGACTTTGTCAACAGAAATGAAATTTGCTTAGAAGTTTTCAGGTACATTTCACTGTTGGTCTCCATAAAGCTGAAATAGTGAACTCTAGGAAATTGGTCAATATTTTTTATTTTATGTGTAATTTGTTCAGTTTAGTCTTTCAGAATTTGGAAAGCAATACTATTCTTTCTACCCTTATAACCTGATTAAGGAATATAGAGTTTTTAGCATTTATAAAAATGTGTTTGTGTCAAATAATTTATAATTTTAGACAACATCCCTATCTATATTCTATTAATTGAAATAATAAGCCTGTAAATGCCAGGAAAGCACTGATTAAATAAATGCATTCTCTTCTAAATTATCACATGGATACTAGAGAAAAACTTCAGCCAATGTAAAAGATAATGCTTGACTTTTTATATCCAATTTCATTTTTAATATTGCACACACATTCTATAGGTAAACAAAATTAACTAAAAAGTTTTAACTATTACCTAACATAGATTTTAAGCTTATTCCAAGAGTTATTTATTGTTCCAAATGAATTTTCTTCAATATAGTTAAGCCAAAATTCTTACTGGTTATAAGTATTTCTTCCACCTTTTTACTTCACTGCTTTTGTTCATACCTTTTAATTTATTTCTAATAACAGCCTCAAGTCTGTACATGGGTTTTATAATTCTACTTCTTATTAAGTCTCATTCAGAGGTCCTTTCCTCCATTAATTATTCACTAAATCTCTCCCACTAGAAATCATCATTCCCTCCTGTGTATTGAAAGAACACTTTGTCAGTCATTTCTTATATTCATTATATCATAATGTAGTGCATTATATTNAAGTAATTATATTTGTGTTAAAAGTAAACAAAAAAAACCTGCTGAAAGAAATTTTTCTGACTTTTTTTTAAGATTGATGATACAAATTGAAAATAGGTGACAAAATTTAATACCGTATAAGCATTATACTGAGAAATTGTATTGCTGTGGTTACTAGGCCAGCATTAATGGAATTAACATTTATTCATCCAACAAATATTTACTGAGTGTATACTATGTGCCTAGCACTTTTTAGTTGCTGGACATATAGAAGTCACCAATACAAACCAAAAGCAAAAATAAAGTATATCTTTTTAAAAATTGTTAATGCAATGAAGAGAGATAAATGAAAAACAAATAATTAGGAAAGTATATAAAATGTCAGATATGATATTGCAGTTCAGAAAAGTGAAGCAGAGAGACAGGAGATCAAGATTAAAGATGAGTTAGCAATTTTCAATCATGAGACAAGAACTATTTCACTAGGAGATATTGATTGGTCTAAAATAGGGAAACTTGAGGAGACAGACAAGAGACCTTCTGGGGAAGGTAAAAGAAATTCAAAAATGCAATAAGTATGGTAGTTTTTCAAGCAACCTATGGAGGTAATTATTTATTATTTATAGTCTTATTAATAATAGTCTCAATTGGGGTAAGAGTTTTTTAGGGACACTGAGTCACTTCTAGGGTTTGAAGTCTTGTGTATAAGATGAAGAAAAAAAATCAAGGCAGGGATATAAAAATTGTAATATAGTATATGTGCTTACATTAAACAAATTTAACAGCTTTCATGCAAATTAATATAATAAATTTTATTATTCATAAAGTATTTACAGTATTTTTACTTCAAATCAATTCACTATATATTAGAAGTGATGTGATTCAGAGGGAATCATACAAGTCTAAAGCTGTAGGAAAACTTTTTTTTTCAGCTCTGTTACTATATCTTTTTGATTACAACCATGAAACCTTTAGGGCTTCCCTGGTGGCTCAGAGGGTAAAGTGTCTGCCTGCAACACAGGAGACCTGGGTTTGATCCCTGGGTTGGAAATGGCAACCCACTCCAGATTTTTGCCTGGAGAACCCCATGGACAGAGAAGCCTGGTAGTCTACAGTCCATGGGGTTGCAGAGTAGGACATGACTGAGCGATTTCACTCACTCATGAAACTTTTTTGCATACTATGTCAAAAAAGTCACTTTATTATTTCAAAACATGAGGCCCATGAAAATGTAAGTCCTCAGTAAAATGATATTACAGATTTCCCCTCTCCCCTGCTCTTCTAGTCCTTTTGTCTGTTGGATTCAATTTCTTACACCAAGGGTAAAATATATTTTTTAAAGAAATAAAATTTTCTATACTTTAAGTCCACAGAATGAACTTTTAAAAATCTATATAAATTTGTTAAAATTTTACAAGTAATGCTAAAGATATTTTGCAAACGCACATGATGTAACAATTGTAATGAATGGAAAAATCTGATCACTGAGAATACCAATAAGATGACAGCACAACTGAAACATAGCAGCATATACCAATTATTGACCATTATTGGTCTATATCACATTAATAAAAACATCCTCTCATTAACTACAATCAATACGATGAACCCGTTTTTGGCATCTTCCTGATAGATATGACTTGCTTTGAAAATTAAAGCACCATTCCATATCTGACTAGAACTTAAGATTTCTAACATCTTGTGGGATATTATTTTTCCAAGAACTTTTTCATGATCTATTCTTATTATTATTATTATATATTTTATTATTTTAATTAGAGGATAATTACTTTACAATATGGTGACTTTTTTTCCATACATCGAATCAGTATTAGGTGTACATATGTGCCCTTCTTCTTGAACTTTCTCCCACCTCCTCCCCATCCCACCCTTCTAGGTTGTCACAGAGCACTGGCCTTGGGTTCCCTGCATCATACATGGACTCCCACTGGCTATCCATTTTACATACAGTAATGTGGTAGGAATGCAAACTGATACAGAGAACAGTATGGAGATTCCATAAATAAACTAAGATAAGGCTACTA
>SJYQ01002226.1:765921-785402 GCA_006410935.1 Redunca redunca
TTTAATCACTGGGCTTCCCAGGTGGTACTAGTGGTAAAGAACCTGCCTGCCAATGTAGATGGGGGTTCAATCCCTGGGTCGTAAAGATCCTCTGGAGGAGGGCATGGAAATACACTCCAGTATTCTTGCCTGGAGAATCCCATGGACAGAGGAGCCTGGTGGGCTATAGTCCATAGTCACAAAGAGTCAGACATGGCTGAAGCAACTTAACATGCATGCACATATTACCCTGATTTCAAATTATTTGGATCTATTCCAAGATATCAGATCAAAGAGCAAATATTTGACACTTGATGATAAATAAATTTTATATTTTACCTAAAGTTATTGAAATAACATTATATAAAAATTTAAATAACTTTTCAAA
The DNA here is from genome assembly GCA_006410935.1 of Redunca redunca. NCBI lineage: Eukaryota > Metazoa > Chordata > Mammalia > Artiodactyla > Bovidae > Redunca > Redunca redunca. The sequence goes on from SJYQ01002226.1 coordinate 766,289, forward strand.
ATTTTTGTCTGTACATAACCATGTTTTGTGTATTCTTTGCTCAAATCTGGAGCATTATGAGACATTCTGATATGTATATTAACTAACAGTGACCAAAAGGTAAAACATTAAAATGTCTCCAGGAATAATCAATAATCTTACATATATAAACATTTTTTTTTTTTTTTGCCAGGGCTATGGTGGCTATATTGCATCCATGATCTTAAAATCAGATGAAAAACTTTTTAAATGTGGATCGGTGATTGCACCCATTATAGACTTGAAGTTGTATGGTGAGTACTTCCTACAGACTGACATAAAATAATGTATTGATTCATAGAAACAAAAGTCCTAATATAGAGATGCTCAATCAAGGTCATTTACCATGTACCTTCAGAGATATTTTCAGCAGTTTATCACCTCTCTGATTCAATCAGTTTTACTGGTGCATGACAATTAAATGTGAATGGTAGAAACTAAATAATGAAATGTGCTAGTCAAATGGTTTTTAGTGTATCCTTAAATTTCTGTTTTCTTGGATCACAGCCTCAGCTTTCTCTGAGAGATATCTTGGTATGCCATCAAAAGATGAAAGCACATACCAGGTAACTAACTTAAAAACAATGAATAAAAAATAGTATTTTTATTCTAAAAATTCTGAATGCAAATATAGGTAAATATATACAGATTTTTGTGTTTTTATTTATAGGCATCTAGTGTGCTACATAATATTCATGGCTTGAAAGAAGAAAATATATTAATAATCCATGGGACTGCTGACAGTAAGTAGTTACTTAGTGTCCTTTGCTGCTACTGATTGATGGAGTCTGACCTTGAGCAAAGGGGCACCTCCAAGGATTTGCTTACAGAAGGTGCTATAACCTTCTGGGGAGGAGAGCAGAAGAGGATGGCACAAGTAATCTGATACCTGGTAGAAAGTGGGCAGAAGGACAGAAGGACAGGACTAAGAGTGGAGGAGGCAACGGGGCTTGATGGCAGCCACTGTGCAGTAAAACTCCGTGATGATGGAACTGTCTGTGCAGCTGAACACAGTAACCACTGGCCATGTGCGCTTGACATGTTTAGTATGACTGAGAAACTGAAGTTTTACATTTTATTTAACTAATTAGCTTAAATATAAATAACCATGTGTGGTTAGTCACTACTAGGATCATGTTGTTCAGCATACTGCAAATGGACTCTAACCTGAAAAACAACAGCATGGCAAAAGGTGCCGGCACTGAGATGAAATTCTGATGAGATTACTCACTTAAGTTAAAACAAAACCCAAAAAGCCACTTTTATATCATCTCCTTTTTATTATTTTATACATTGGAGATGGATGTGATTGATATTACTAGTAATAAATAATATCATTTTATATTCACCTGAAGTGTTTGTGGCTCGAAGAAATTATATCTTTTTTCTCATTATTTTATGTGAAATTTTACAACAGAAGGCTGAGTATTTATAGCTCCACTCACAGATGAGAAAAATCAATTTCAAGGAGGAAACTGATTTATCCAAGGCTACCTGGCAAGTGAACAAAGAGAAGCAAAGCCTTGAAGCAATATTTCCTAAATCTTAAACTTGTTTTTATCAGTCCACTCTGCCTTGCCTCAGTATTTTTATCCCATTTTACAGAGAAAATTACTAACAAGGTCTTACAGTGAAGGTAACACTAGCCTTCAAACTTGACTTTTCAGCATGTCAGGTCATAGTTAAAATAGTTAAATTAGAGCTCATATCAATACCGATATACAATATGAATATATTATGCATACAGTATATATGTGAGTAAGAAGGTAAATGAGGGAGAAGAGACAAATCTCCCTTAGGTAGATTTCCAAACCATTTTCGTAGGTGCCCCGCCTCAAAGAGGCAAAGCTTAATCCTCCTCCCTTCACCCTTTTGATTTGCTTCAAAAGACTACTAACTGATGAGAGCCTGTGGAATAGCACAGGGAACTGGCAGTGCTCTGAGGTATGCTTCACCTGCCTGATAAAATGTAAGTAGACCTTCAACACCAATCACTTCAAGGGAAATGCACCTATGTGTTTGCGCACACACACACACCCACACACACATGTACTCACACACACACATACACATATTCCATATGGGACTGGTAGATTATAGGCAGTCAGTCAATAGTAATTAATATTACCATTATTAGGATTATCTTTCAAAGTTATCATCAAATCAGGAAACTCAACCAATTAGACTTAATGCTTCTATTTAGTTTTAAGAAGGGATACCTGACAATTATCAACACACTTTGCACTAGAAACTAAAGAGAAAAAAGAAAAAAAAAAAACTGGAAAATCCATTTGCACATTTATTTTCAGCTTTATCCATAAAGCTGAATGATGGAGTCTTTTTCAGTTTGTTTTCAACAATAACCAAATGAGGTATATAGAGTATCATTTTACCTCAGTCATTACCCTATTTATTAGCATTTCTGATAGCTTACCTTCATAGAGCAATTTGCACAGTTATTTAGTAATGACATGGTAATTTTCCCACTAAGTACAATAAGAGAATGTTGGAAACGGTTACGAGACTTTTGAAAGATGAAAATGATTATTTGGAGTCTTTTATTGTCTGCTCTGTAGCAGGATCAATCAGTACCATAGCATTAGAGCAATGAAGAAGTCTAAATTATTGGTAAGGCTGCCCTACTTTTACAGACAGTTGAAAAATGTTAGCTTAAAAGTTATTTACAGAAATTTGAAGATTCACAGTTTAAGAATGTACAGCCAAGGCAGCCTATGAGCAAAATGCTACACAAAATTATTGAAGTGATTTGTCCCAGTCTTCACAGCTAGTTCTGGTAAAGCATCTGTCTACAATGTGGGAGACCCGGGTTCGAGCCCTGGGTTGGGAAGATCCCCTGGAGAAGGAAATGGCAATCCACTCCAGTACTATTGCCTGGAAAATCCCATGGACAGAGGAGCCCTGGTAGGCTACAGTCTAAGGGGTTGCAAGAGTCACGGCTGAGCGACTTCACTTTCACTTTCACAGCTAGTTCAGGTCAATGTTGCTGTGCACACGTAGGCTGCTGCACTACTTATTTCAGTTTTGTAACTGAGCTTCAGGGAGTAGCAAGGGAAAGAGGAGAAACCAATATGGTCCACACTGAATATTTAGCCCTGAGTAATGAGATATGCGTGCTATTTTCTCAAGAGGTGCTTGATATAAAGCAGAATGTCAGTGTTTGAGATTGACCCTAGTAATCCTCAGAAACCAAGAAGGCTGGTTTGCTGTGTTACTATCCAGACAGGCATTCACTCTGTTAAATTATTATCATGGTATAAAATATGTGAATAATTAGAAATAATAAATGACATTCAGTAAAGTAAATCTAACTCCAATTCTGTAGAGTAAGTAGAGACTTAGTAGTAACTCTTGCTTTAATGTATTTTTTATAATGTGAAGCTCAAAGTTTTATTACCATTGTATGGACTGGCTTTCCAGATAAAGCTAGGTATCAGTCTTTTAAATGTGCACTGAATGTAACGTAAAATACTTAATTTCTTTAAAAAAATGTTATAAAAACGTTCTGATCCTAAAAAATGTATTTCCTTCAATATCATAATTTAATTTCTTGCAGCGAAAGTTCATTTCCAGCATTCAGCAGAATTAATCAAACACCTAATAAAAGCTGGAGTGAACTATACTATGCAGGTAAGCTACTTTTTCAGAAGAATGTGTTGCTTTACCTTAGTTTCTTGTTGTGAGATACAGAACACAGTTTTTGTATGATTCCATCTCCCACCCTTTTATTTGTTGTTTTTTTGGTTCTTCCTTTTTTTTTTTTTTTTTTTCAAATTGTCTTTACTTCCTTATTACAGTGAGAATGTAGATCTTGTTTTACGTGTGAATTGCAGAAACTCTTTCAAAAATGCTTGTTGCTCAGATGTATTCATATCACTGATAAGAAATTCTTTTAAAATGATAAATTTTATTTCCCTTCTTGTCCCTTTGTCTTTCTGTCTGTCTCCATCACTCTGTTCATGAAAGCTAGGGGGTGAAGTGTTTTGAGTAAATATCACAAGAAAAAAGGGAAAAGAGAAAACATCATTTACATTTCTGCATTCAACCATATTTAGTAAATATTTATCAAGGACTTAATTTACATGGGTCTCGATACTAAATGGGTCAAGAAGACATACTTTAAACATCAAGGAACTTTCAGTCTGATGGAGTAGTTAGAAAAGGAAATAAAGTTACTTTCATCCCTAAGCATTTGGAAGAACTAAAACTGATTCAGCTTATCAAAAATATAGGTACCACGGTTAGAATGATGAAAAATGAAGATGGAGCAGTAAACAGATGGAGAGTCATGGAACTGACCATAGACTGTGAGGCTTTACTCAGAGGAAAATGAGGCACTAGCTAAAAACTTTATACCCAGGATTTGATGTGACAATATTTTCACTTATACTTTTAAAAAATCACTCATGTTGTTTATATTGGAAAGGTCACTGTCAAAGTAAAAATTTCATTGTGCAAAAGTAGACAAACAAGGAAAATTTTACTTGGGACTACTGCAATAAGGGAGGAAGACTAAACTCAACTTTTTTGAAACAAAGGGCTGGGGAGTTTTTAAGAGTCCCCATGGAGGGATTCATTGGTCCTGGTGTTTGGTAACAGGCCAAGGAAAAGTAAAGTAAGTAAAAGTAAGGAAAGGAAAGGAAAGGAAAAGTAAACTTTCTTGTACCTTTATGGTAAGAGATAGTTTTACAACTTGGAGACTGGGAAATGGGGATGCTCTCTCCATCAGTGTTTACAGTTCAAAGTGATGGTTTCCAGGACTTCCCTGGTGCTCCAGTGGTTAAGACTCAGTGCTTCCATTGCAGGGGGTGCAGGTTCCATTCCTGGTCTGGGAACTAAGTTACCACATGTTGTATGGTGCAGTCCCCCTGCCCCCCAAAATAACTAAAAGTAAAAAAAAAAAGATAGAGATGGTTCCCAAGTCTTTGAGAAAGATATTTCCTGGATTGTAAAATTGGCAAAAGTCTGAAAGAAGATTTATATAAATTTCAAAGGGGCAGAAAATGAACTTACAGTTGCCAGTTTTCTACATTAAGTATTCTAAAGGGAGGTCAGAGGCCTATAGTCAGGACAAAACTGTCTAAAATGTAGCTAAGTTGATATTAATGCCATCTTGTTCAAGGTGAACATAGAAGGCTCTAACTTTTTGGAAAACAAATCCTAATTTATTTACTTTATTTACTTATTTTTTGGCTTGCAAGATCTTAGTTCCCCAACCAGGGATTAAACTCCAGGCCTGAGGCAGCGAAAGGGCAGAATCCTAACCACTGGAACACCTGGGAATTCCCAACAAATCCTAATTTACAGGCACAAAATTGCATTTTTGTCTCAAGTGTCTTATTTTGATCTAATTAAAATAAAAATGAAACATTTAGCATGAAAGACTCAGAATTGAATACCATGAGATTTTGGTTAAATATTGTTTTCCAAAGTTCCCTTGCCATAGACCTGAAGTAATGAATTCTGAGAGAGAAGGCTTTCTTTGACAACTTTAAATCTCCTTTCCATTCAATATCTTAGGTCTACCCAGATGAAGGCCATAACGTATCTGAGAAGAGCAAGTATCATCTCTACAGCACAATTCTCAGATTCTTCAGTGATTGTTTAAAGGAAGAAATACCAGTGTTACCACAGGAACCAGAAGAAGATGAATAAAGGACCCTATTTATATAGAGCTGAAGGGGATATTGAGGCTCAGTGGAACCTAACCAAGAAACTGTAATATTGTAGATGCTCCAGAATTTCAAGGGCAGCTTAAGGAGATGACACTGGAACAGCACACTCAGAGACAATGAACTAGAATTTGAGTACAGAAGTCCATGTCTACTATGTTGCCAAGGGTGCAGAACCTGTTTCTTTGTGTAAGAAAAGTCAAAGGGTTGGTTTCCGGGGAGAAATTAGTTTTGCATTAAAGTAGGAGTAGTGCATGTTTTCTTCTGTTACCCCCCTATTTGTTCTGTAATTAATTGCTCTCATTTTAATTTCAGTGGCCACCATCATCTTTGCATATAATGCACAACTTCTCAGTACTACAGTCCCTGATCTTTGATGGCCAAGCTGCAATCTAACACTTTACTGTACCTTTAAAATAAGTGCAATTCCTTCATTGTCTATTATGATGCTTAAGAAAAGAGTCAGTTAATAAAACCAGAGTATTTTATGTAACTTCTGTTTATAAAAAGACATTTTTAAATGGGTCACAGGTCATGTAGAAATATGGGTTTCAGCACCTTCCAAAGTTCAGCCAGTTATCGGTAGATACAATATCTTTAAGTCAACACATGAGTGTACGTCTCACAATATGTATACACACGTGTGCATATACAGTCAATAAATCTATCTTTACATGTTATTCATGCTACAAAGGATAAACTTGATGACTTAGAAGAGATGCTTACAGGCTGTAATGGATGCTTTGTTTAATGAGCCAAATATGATGAAATTTTTTTTCAATTCAAATTCTAGCTATTGCTTTCCTACAAATGTTTGGGTTGTGTTTGGTATTGTTTTTAGTGGTTAATAGTTTTCTAGTTGCACTTTAATTTTTTGAATATGATACCTTGTCACATGTAAATTAGGTACTTAAATATTAAATTATAGTTTCTGATAAAGAAATTTTGTTAACAATACTATACCACTGAGTGCTATTTTGCTCTTTTGGTGGAAAACGCTTTTTTAAAACACTTTATCCTTTTTCTTCTCTCAATGAAAAACCAATTCTCATTTTCATTGTGAAAGCAAAGAGCTGGGTTATTTCATTTGCCAGTTCTTATTTAGTATCCGGTGCCTGCCCAATGCATCTGTTACTGTTTAATTTAAATCCTTCTAGTGAGATTTAGAAATGGAATACTTTTTATTCATTGGCCAAAAAAGTTCACAAACAGCAGTGTTTACTATTTAAGGCACAAAATGCATTAATTTCTGTGCTGTGTTGATTTGCAGTAGTGAGTAATTGAGAGTGTAAAATAAACTTGACTGTAATGAAGTCAATTTAAGTCATGGGAATATTAACTTTTCTGACAAAAGTCAAAGAATATCTTCTCATTTCACTGGAGGGATCTTCCAGAAGAGATGTCCAAAAGTCAAGCACAGAAGTTCAGATAGATCTAGGCAGAAGGTTTAAAAAATTCCTTAGGACAGGCTAGATTATGATGACATCAGAATACCAGGAGGAAACTTAAAAATTTCATGNAGATAGATCTAGGCAGATGGTTTAAAAAATTCCTTAGGACAGGCTAGATTATGATGACATCAGAATACCAGGAGGAAACTTAAAAATTTCATGGAATTGCTCAGTAACCCTCTTGTTTTATGAAGGCATCAACCCTAAATCTGGGTGTTTGGAAACACATAATTTATTTTTGGGGCATTCTGCTTTTCTCCTATATTCTTTGGAGCTGCATCTTCACTGCTGTGTTGGATTCCATTTACAATGGGAAAAATTTTTGAAAGACCCATTTCAGGTCTTTTTCAAGACTAGCAAACACATTTTTAAAAAATAATAAGTATAATGTTTAAAAAAACAAGTGTAAAAGGAAAGTTTTGCCTATTTTATTAAGATGGAAANCTGATTTGAAGTCCAACTGAAGCTTTTTAATCAATATTTTAAATTTCAACAACTAGAGTTTTTATGATGCAAATGATTATGTTGTTTGAAAGATGTGGTGTTATTGTCTATTTGAGTAACATTTAAAAAGTATTTACCTTTTACTGTTCATCATTTCTCCTGTTTTATTATTATTATCAGTGTTTATTTTTCAATTAATTTAATACAGCTTCTAACATGAAATACATTAGTCTGGAACCCACTTTCACCTTTAAGGTTAAATAGATATCCAGTAAAAACTACTGATTAGTAGGAAGGTGGAACATTTTTTTTCTGTGATTATCTGCCTTTTCATAATTGGGCTATTTTGGATAAGGGAGATGCTCACTAAAACACACAGGCACCAAATATTAAAGGAATCATCTAACTGGATTTTGTCCTTTATACATTTGCCCTTGGTCATAGTCTCACTATTTCATATGTGTTCATAAATTCTAATAGTTTCCTAGAACTTTCCAAGTATTATTTCCAGGAGCAAGCTTTCTAAGTGCTGTTTTCCCACTAAAGTTAAAAAAAAATGACTCAAAATAGACTATAAGTTCCATAATAAGAAAGGTAAGCAGTATTCAGTCATCCACAGAGATGAGCATATAATATTTTGAAGCTATTTTAAAAAAAAAGAAAGCAATTTCTCACCTTAATTGTCTCCATTGAGGTTTCTAAATCAACACGTGGGACTAAATAGGCTTTGTGGATTGTTTCAGTTTTTTGACAGAATTTAGGGCAGAGGACTCACTTGAAACCATGAATCTCAGGCCTCCCTGGTGGCTCAGGGGTAAAGAATTTGTCTGCCAGTGCAGGAGACTGGTTCGATCCCTGGTCCCAGAAGATCCCTCATGCCACAGAACAGCTAAGTCCATGTGCAACAACTACTGAGCCTGCACTCTAAAGCTAGGGAACTTGAAACTACTGAAGTCCACGCACCCTAAAGCCTGTGCTTCACAACATGAGAAGCCACCAAAATGAGAAGACCACATATTGCAACTAGAGAAAAGCCCCCGCAGCAATGAAGACACAGCATGGTCAAAAATAAATAAATAAATTTATGAAACAGACAGAAAAACATGAACCTCAGTTCACCTTGATGGGATGTTTAGCACTGAAATCACCATTGGGGGTCTCACAGTGGTAGATCTACTAGAACGAGACGACAAAATTTTGTCTTTGCCATAAAGAAAATTACTTAAGCCATGGAGCTCAAAATGGTAGGCTTTGGAACAGAAGTATCTGGGACTGAATTGCTTTCAAATCTCAAGAGTCATTGAGGACACATGACTGCTATGAAGACTCATGTATGAAATGCCACTTGTCAACTAAAAATATAGTCTCTTAAAGTAGAGAGTTATTTTATTTGGTGAGAATGTTAAGGACTCTGAGTCTGGAAGATAGCATTTCAGTAGCTCTGAGAAAACTGCTCGAAGGAGGCAGGAAGGGGAGTCAGGCTATCTACAAGCTCATAACAAAGGGAGCAGGCAGTCTGAACAGCAAAGATTTTTGTGAGATAAGAAAAATCAGATATCAGGTTAAGGAATGTTGCATTCTATGTATGGGAAAATGCAAGCCTCTGGGCTCACTGAATGAACTCTTTTCATAATGCACCTCAGCTATCTGGGGCCAGTCCTTTTTCGTTGTTCACCTTAAGCAGTGGCAGATGGCTGCTTCTTGCATTCCCCCAGCTCCTCAGCAGTCATCAAGGGGAATGGCAGCATCTGCTGGATTGCAGTTTTGGAAGCCCTCATTCACATTTGGAGGCCAGAAATTTCTGATGGCTATGACATTTCTTATATATTGGTATGACAGGAGATATTTTCATTTCACACACTTCTGTCCTTCCTCACATGGTTTAATCACCTACACATCCTGCAGCAACCAGCATTGTAGTAAATAAACCCTGACGCCTCAGCTGGGCTCTTACTTGCTTCCTGTTCTGTGCTGCTAATGTTGTCTATCTGCTAGAACCAACAGTCTCATCACTTACATACTACACACCTATATGACAATTTAATGGATCCACAGAAATCCAATTAATGGAAGACAGAAGCAGCTGACTATATGTTCCCCCTTTCCTTCCCTTAGACATTCTACATGGTTCTCAAAGGCCCCATGAAATTCAGCTGCCCACATCTATACATACTTCTATGTCCCTCTTCCCTATTTCTAGCTTCTCAGTCCTATTTTCTAGAATCACTTCCCAAAATAAACTACCTGTACACCAGTGTTGAATTAGGTTTTACTTTCTATGGGAACACTTTCTTCCCACCAGAGCATATCATTGTGAATATTACAGGAGGAAGAAATAGTATAAGGTTGGAAACTGTTACTACCCAAAAGTTATTGTACTTTTACTGAATACCAAGCATGCAGGAAGGACTTTATATTGTTTATCAAATTGAATCTTTTCAACATGCTCTGAAATAGGTATTATGATTCCTATTTTATGGATAAAGAAATTGAGTCTCAGATAAGTATGTAACTTGTCAAATTTGCATAATTAATGAATTGTTTTCATTTAGATGCTAAGTCCTATCTCATTCTTTGCTGCCCCAAGAGCTGCAGCATGTTAGGCTTGCCTGTCCTCCACCATCTCCCGGACTTTGCTCTAACTCATATCCATTGAGTTGGTGATACCATTCAACCATCTCATCTTCTGTTACCCCCTTCTCCTCCTGCCCTCAATCTTTCCCAGCATCAGGGTCTTTTCCAGTGACTCAGCTCTTCATACCAGGTAGCCAAACTATTGGAGCTTGAGCTTCAGTGTCAGTCCTTCCAATGAATATTCATGATTGATTTCCCTTAGGATTGACTGGTTTCCTCTTGCAGTCCAAAGGACTCTCAATAGTCTTCTCCATCATCACAGTTCAAAAGCAACAATTTTTCAGTGCTCAGCCTTCTTTATGGTCCAAATCTCACTATATGTACCTTTGTCAGCAAAATAATGTCTTGACTTTTTAATATGCTTTCTAGGTTTGTCATAGGTTTCCTCCCAAGAAGTAAGTGTCTTTTAATTTTATGGCTGAAGTCACTATCCACAGTTAATTTGGAGCCCAAGAAAATAAAATCTGTCACTGTTTTCCACTTTTTCCACTTCTGTTTACCATGAAGTGATGAGACTAGTTGCCATGACCTTAGTTTTTTGAATGTTGAGTTTTAAGTAAGCTTTCTCACTTTCCTCTTTCACTCTTATCAAGAGGCTCTTTAGCTCCTCTTTATTTTCTGTCTTCAGCTTGAGCTTCACCCAGCCAGGAAATTCACATGATGTACTCTGCATAAAAGTTAAATAAGTAGAGTGACAATATACAGCCTTGATGTACTTATTTCCCAATTTTGAACTTGTCTGTTCCATGTCCTATTCTAACTGTTGCTTCTTGATCTGCATACAGGTTTCTCAGGATACAGGTAAGGTGGTCTGGTATTCCTCTCTTTCAGACTTTTCCAGTTTTTTTGTGATCCACACAGTCAAAGAAAATTTGGTCTCTGGTTCCTCTAAATCCAGCCTTTTCTAAATCCAGCTTGTACATCTGGAAGTTCTCTGTTCATGTACTGTTGAAGTCTAGCATGAAGAATTTTGAGCATGATCTAGCTAACATATGAAATGAGTGTAATTGTTCTGTAGTTTGGACATTCTTTGGCATTGCCCTTCTTTGAGATTGGAATGAAAACTGACATTTTCAGAACTGTGGTCACTGCTGAGTTTTCCAGATTTGCTGAGTGCAGCACTTAAATGACATCATTATTAATGAGTAAATACCATAAAACCCAGCTCAAGACAACTTAGAAACCCATTCTGTTCTAAGCTATTCCTGAAAAGAGGAAAGTTTTAACTCATGTTCACTTCAACTGAGAATAGATTTTAAATATTTAAACATTTAGTTAGAGATATTGTTAGGAAAATTTGATAGCAATAATACTGAAAGGTAAATGATAGTCCAGTGTACAATATTGCCATGTTTGAAGTTACATGGTTTCTCTAATATCAAGAGTACATATGTAATATTAAAACATTTTATTTTTCTGCTGGGGATATGTAACAGCTATCTCTATCCATTCAAACCCTTGCTCAGAGAAATCATAACTTTATGCCTGGGAAGTTGTAAGTAAATTCCCTTCATTCCAAATACTCCAAGAGGTATTCAAAGCATTATGTTAATCAAAGCACCCAGGCTTATAAACATGAAGAAAAGAAGACCTTGTCTCATTGTCAAACACTGCAAATTTAGATGTCATAGCTGGCGTCCACCATGCAATTTGCAATCTGACTTAAAAACGTGTTATCTTCCACCTTTCTGTCATTAGAGGGAGTAGATTTTGCTTATACTGATCAGCTCTGCTAACATTATGTCCATTTCATTTAACAATATTCCAGCAATTCTGGGGGAGAGAGTCTGTGAATTTAAAAATTTATTCTTGGACTACCCTGATGGTTCAGTAGTTAATAATCTGCCTTGTAATGTGGAGACAAAGGCTCAATCCCTAGTTTGGGAATATTCCACATGCTGTGGGGCAACTAACCCCATGCACCAAAAATACTGAGCCCTCATCCAGCAACTACTGAAGCCTGTGTGCCAAGAGCCTGTGCTCTGCAATAAGAGAACCCACTGTGACTAGAAGCCTACAGCTAAAGACTAGCCCCTCTTGTCACAACTAGAGAAAGCCTGTAAGCAACAAACACCCAGAACAGTAGTAAATAAATAAATAAAAATTTTAGCAATGCAGACAGGTTTTAAAGAAGAAACCAGCTGTATAAAAGTGCAACTTTGTTCACGTTTTTTAAAAAATTCCAATTAAGTTTAACATAGCCAGGTACAGGAATCACAAGATTTTGATAGAGCATTTTGGTTAAAGAAAAGTCTCTGGATTTATTGTCACAATCTACATTTTTTCTATCAGACTTAGCACCATTTAACTAAGCAATCTTAGGCATGAGCGAACTTTGACAATACAGAATTCCATGCTGCCAATAGCATCATAGAAAAAGAACTCACATTTGTTTAAGGTCTAAACATTTTAATTACATAATTTCAACTAATCTTCAAGCCAACTATATGAGATAGATGGTATAGTTCTCTGAAGAAATCAAAATTCAGAGAGGTTAAATAATGTTTCAATAGGATGGCATTAGTAGTAAAGAATGCACCTGCCAATGCTGGAGATGCAAGAGATGCTGGTTCAATCTCTGGGTCGGAAAGATCTCCTGGAGAAGAAAATGACAACCCAATCTAATATTCATGCCTGGAGAATCCCATGGACAGAGGACCCTGGCGGGCTACAGTCCATGGGGTCACAAAGAGTCAGACACAACTGAAACAACTTAGCATGCAAGGGTCACACAGTGTGTAAGTGATAGAACCAGGATATGAACACAGACCATGATGGCCTCAAAGTTCTTAACTGCCATAATCATATCTGTGCATTTTTAAACTAGTGAATTGCTAAGGTTTGTCATGCATATCTTTAGGTTGGATTCAACTTTCAAGTCTGTCTCTATTCAGTGTTGCCATTTAGTATACTTGTGGCTTCTAGTAACTGAATAGAAACTTAAAAGTTGCCTAAATACTTGTGACTCGATATGTAAGAAGTTTGGACATCACCCTTGTTGGTTAGAAATGCAGATTCTCAGGCACTGCTTCAGCTTTCTAAATCAGAATCTAAATGTCACGAGGTCCCCAAATGATTTGCACACTCAGTACAGTTTGAGAAGCACTGGCTTAAATGACAAGAAATATCTTTTGTTTATTAATTATTTTTAAATTTATATTTAACTGGAACATAGTTGTTTTACAATGTTGTATTAATTTCTATTGTACAACAGTGTGAACCAGCTATATGTATACATATACACTCTCCTCTCTTGAGCCTCTCACCCACCCCATCACACTCTAGGTTATCACAGAGTACCTAGCTGAGTTCCCTGTGGTGTGCAACAACTTTTAACTGGCTATCTATTTTACACATGGTAGTGTATATCTGTCAATGCTACTCTCTCAATTTGTCCCACCCTCTCCTTCCCTTGCTGTGTCCACAAGTCTGCTCTCTATGTCTGTGTCTCTATTCCTGCCCTGCAAATATGTTCGTCAGTACCATTTTTCTAGATTCCATATATACACATTAATAGGCAATATTTGTTTTTCTACTTCATTCTGTATGACAGATTCTAGGTTAGTCCATATCTCTACAAATGACCCAGTTTTGTTCCTTTTAATGACTAATATACCATTGTATATGTTGACTCACATCACAAGAGATGCTTGTTGGTGCTTCTAGGAGCAGTTTAATAGACCAAATTGGAAATCAAATTCCAGCCTCCCCCACCTTTCCCTTCTCCAGCTCCAGTGGGCTGCTCATTTGCTTCATTGGCTGCAGCTGCTGCGAGAAGTACATTTTTTTCATGGCAATGTCCAAGGATAGTTAGGCAAAGAGGGACTATTACTTTTAATGAGGAAAGATAATTCCTTCAAGGCCCACTGTCCATGGTTTGGTTGCAAGCCTCCATCCTAGACATACAAGAACCTGGTAAGTTCTATATATGAAATTGCAATATCCTTCTTGAGGGTGCAACTAGTAAGAATGGTGCATGCATGCTAAATTGCTTCAGTCATATCCAATTCTTTGTGTCACTAGGGACCGTAGTCTTCCAGGCTCTTGTGTCCATGAAATTCTCCAGGCAAGAACACTGGAATGGGTCACCGTGCCCTCCTCTGGGGGATCTTCCCCCCAGGGATAAAATCCATGGCTCTTAAGTCTCCTGCATTTGCAGGCAGGTTTTTACCAATAGCGCCACCTGAGAAGCAGTAAGACTGGTAGGAGAACTGATGTAAAGTAGGTGTCTAGTGTATGTATTACCCAGAATAAGTAAGAACACCCTACTAATGATGATCCTTAGTCCTGGCATTTCAGCCAGAGGCATAGCTAAGGCATTGAACAGTGAGACTGGGTAAACACAGACCCTTCATTTGAAAGTGTCTCACAAGACCCTGAACTCCAGGCTTTGTTTCCAAGAGTTAGTACACCTTCCCTAACCAACATTTTCTCCTTTCTCTTCTGATCCTTATCAGTGACATATTGTCGCCTGCAGGAAGGCAGTTTTGAAATATGATTGCTGTGCTAACAGTCCCATTTTTCAGGCTTTATTTGCTCTAACAGGATTTATGAAGGCTTGATTATCTCTGTATAGATAATCATAAAGCATAGTCCAATGGGAAAATAAAAGTCCTGTCAAAGAAACACAGGTAACACAGTCTCCTCATTCATATACATTTTTTAGATTAAATTTTTATTTTTTGTACAACTTTAAAAGTTACTTTCTATTTATAGTTATCACAAAATATGGGCTACATTATACAATATGTCCTTGAGCCTATCTTACACCCATTAGCTTTTGCCTCCTACTTCCCAATCCCTATGTTGCCCTCATCCCACTTGTAACCACTAGTTTGCTCTCTATATCTGTGAATCTACTTCTTTTTTGTTATATTTTTTAGATTCTCCATATAAGGGATATCATATAGTATTTCCTTTTCTCTGTCTGACTTGTGCACTTTTAGTGGTTGTCATTCTTATTACCTGACACCTCTTCATCCCTTTAGGATAGCAAGTGTGAATTTAAAAATCCGTATGGTGTAAATGAATTTTGAGTAGCCTTTAGGGAGAACAAAATTGTTTTGCCCAGATACGTGGGAAATTCCAACTTCAGCGTTGACTTCAAATCAAAATAAAGCTCAAAGATTTTTGTGCCAAAGTCAGATACTGTGCTGTTTGATTCAGCATTAGCATCTTATTTTACCATTTAATCTAATGAACACATCTAATGTATACATGGATATCTTAGTTCAAACGTTTTATAGCTGAGTCATCATTTACTAAAGATATCAGCATATTCAGTTCATGTTCTGATTTTCATTCTTTTATAATGATCCTCATATTACAAATGGTACTCCTGTGGACCCATTCCATTTGAATAAATATTCCATAGCTTGTTTTATTCAAGTTAAAAAACCTTCACGTGTCCACTACCATACTGAAAAGCAGTTGTTCTGCATGCAGTTTTCCTTCTCACTCACAATTTTAAGGAAATTTATGGTAAAGCCCTTCCATTTTCTGGCAATTATTTCTCAGTCCAAAACACTCATGGCAGAAGGGCATAGATTTTAAAAAGAAAAATAATACTTTAGCTCTGTTTTCATTTGTATTGCATTAGCTTTTCTTACCTGAAGGAAATAATTCACATCCTATGGAAAGACAAATATTTCTGGAGTATAAAAGCAGTAAACAAAACAACCTGCTGCCCCTGGCACAGTGCTGGCTTTGGATCTCAGCTGAGTCTCTGTTCACCTTGGACCCAAAACCAGTCTTTTTCTCTGAACGCCACCAACCTTCCAGTATGCTTCACTCATTTTCACAGTCCAGGAGATCATATTATTTGCATGTTTTTCTTTGTCTCCATGTAGATTGGTGCTAGTGAAAAGAGTTCAAAGTTTTGGCATACAAAATTAATTTTTAAAATTCATCTGGACTCTGCATGATATTGGAGACTTTCTTTAGTTGATCCTTATTCGCTTTTCTATCAAATTCTAATTTATCTCTCTCAATTATTTTCAATTCACCCCAGACCCCAAATTCCCACTCATTATCTTATTTCACTCAATATAATGCTTGGTCACATACACTCTTTAATGTGTGTAATTTAGATTATACCCTTACCTGTAATTTGCTAGGGGAATAAAAAGATAATCATCATAATCATCATAACAGTATTCATAAAAATAAAAATAGGTAACATTAACTTGTTCCTTAATTTGTTCCAGGTCCTAGGATAAGCTCCTTAATACACATATTTATGTAATCTTTAAGATAGTTGCATGAATTAAGTATAATCAATATCTCAATTTTTACATGAGGAAACAGTAATTTACCAATACAATATTGTAAAGTAATCAGCCTCCAATTAAAATAAATAAATTTATATTAAAAATAAAAGAAAAAAACAATTAATTGAGTTACTGAAAGTCATTGGATTAGTCACAGTAAGATATATGAATTAGTGCCAAGAAATTTTAAAAAGTTAATTTCAGTATGTTAAGTACTTTTTAATATTTATTCTTATTTATTTATTCATTTGCTGTGTTAGGTCTTAGTTGCAGCACACAGGATCTTTGATCTTCATTGTGGTGTGTGGAATCTAGCTCCCTGACTAGCCGTCGAACTCAGACACCCTGCATTGGGAGCAGAGTCTTAGCCACTGGGATCACCAAGAAAGTCTGAGTGTGTTAAGTAAATAAATCTTCTCACATGATGTCACACATGGGCAGGAGAGTCATTTTACATTCCCCTGGCATCTGAAACATGGACCTCCATGCTGTTATGTCAAAGGAAGAGAAGATTGAAGAAGACACATGATACCCTCTTACAATTGCCACCTTTCTGAAGTGACACCATTACATCTGCTTGGAGTTCATTTTTCAGGACAGCTCTCAGCATCTCACCCTAACAGCAAAGAGACTGGAAAAATGCAGAATGAATGGAGAATTTAGGGAGCACTACAGTCACTGACACAGTCCACCATTCTGGACATCAAACATTTTGCTTGCTCCTTTGATTCCTCTATACAGAGTACAATCAATCCCACCACAAAGGACACAACCTCAGCCCTTTCCAGCTCAAGATCCAGAATTGCTGAGTATTGTACATTAGTCCATGTAAGACTCCTTTCGGTCTGAAAATATTTAAACTATAAAATGATCAGTTTTCTTTCCCCCAGGCTCCTAATAGACAAAAGTGGCACAGGGATGGGATAACCAAAATAAATGGTCCCCTTTGAAATGGGAAAAAGTAAATCTGCATTAAGGGGTAATGCAACTTTCCTATTACCATCAAACATTTGGAATATGTAAGAAGAGCAAGACAAATGCCACGGTCTTTCCCTTTGTTTAAAAATTTTCAAAAAATGAAATGATTCCTTATTATTTTCCAAATTTACTGAGGAAGATTTTTATTTTTTCAAAATTTGTATAAACTTATGGGTAAAGAATCTACCTGCAACATAGGATCCCTGGGTCATGCCCCTGGAGGAGTGAATGGCAACCCACTCTAGTATTCCTGCCCTGAGAATCTCATGAACAGAGGAGCCCTGCTGTGCTACAGTCCATTTAGCAGAGTCAGACATGACTGAGCAAGTGACTAACACTTTCACTTCATGAATTTAAACATATTTTATACATATTGTGCTTAATTGCTCAGTTGTGCCTGACTCTTTGTGACCCCATGGACTGTAGCCTGCCAGGCGCCTCTGTCCATGGTGATAATCCAGGCAAGAATATCGGAGTGGGTTGTCATGCCTTCCTCCGGGGGATCTTCCAGACCCAGGGACTGAACCCAGGTCTCCTGCATTGCAGGCGGTTTCTTTACTATCTGAGCCACCAGGGAAGTCCTTAAATCTGTAAATTGCAGTAATTATCCTAACTGATAGTTAGTGCATGCCTGCATTATACAATCTCAGCATGTTTAAATTGGTTCTTGAGTCCTTTTGGCATTATCTGTGAAATTTGCGGAAGGCTCTAGGGATGTTTTAGTGGACAGGGCTAGAAAATACATTTTAAAAGTAATATACATCTTGAGTTCAACACTTTTTATCTCTTTTATCA
Source organism: Redunca redunca (assembly GCA_006410935.1). Lineage (NCBI taxonomy): Eukaryota > Metazoa > Chordata > Mammalia > Artiodactyla > Bovidae > Redunca > Redunca redunca. The sequence goes on from SJYQ01002226.1 coordinate 784,568, forward strand.
AGTACTTTTTTAATGTTTTAATTTTTTTTTTTAATTTTTTGGTCATGCAGTTTTTCTTGCAGCCCTACCAGGGACTGAAACCATGCCCCCAGCATTGGGAACACAGAGTCTTAACCGCTGGACCACCAGAGGAGGCTCTCATTTTATCTGTTAGTGAAACTAAACATTTATTATCTATTTTAAACCATAATTCAATTTTACAGTGGCAGGGAAAATATGCCAACCTTACTGACAATTAAATTATACTATACATAATATTTGGGGCTTCCCTGGGGACTCAGACGGTAAAGTGTCTGCCTGCAGTGCAGGAGACCTGTGTATGATCCCTGGGTCGTGAAGATACCCTGGAGAACTATGGAGATAAATTGTATTCAGAAACTACTTTGAGAAAAACAATTTTTCAGTATGATTATACTGTATACTCAATATAGAGTTATTGGTTTTATTTTCCCTTACATGTTTAAGATCTGTTTATTACACTCTATTTTGATGTACAATAATCTAAAATATTTGCATGATACCAAAATTAAATCTACAAAAGGAAATTTAAACAGATTCATTTCCTCTTCTCTCCACTCATTCTCTCCCAATACATATAGTCCTTAAAATATGGTTTATATATTCACTTGAAACTATGATTTGACAAAACATGCATATATTGGCATTTACTTCTAGCTTCACAAATAAACAGTGCCATATTGAGACACATTTATCCACCTACATTTTTCACTTAAATTCTTATCTCTTTAGGAGTATCAGGATATAATCCTTGTGCTTTATTATTACTGCATATTACAATGATATAATAGCAATAATGCCTGCTATTTGGGACACT
>SJYQ01002226.1:793144-810207 GCA_006410935.1 Redunca redunca
GCTTGTGTTGGAGTTCTGGTGGGTGGAGCTGGGTTTCTTCTCTCTGGAGTGCACTGGAGTGACCAGTAATGGGTTATGAGACGTCAATGGTTTTGGAGTAATTTTGAGATGCCTGCATATTGAAGCTCAGGGGTGTGTTCCTGTGTTGCTGGAGAATTTGTGTGGTATGTCTTGCTCTGGAACTTGTTGGCCCTTGGGTGGAGCTTGGTTTCAGTGTAGGTATGAAGGCATTTGATGAGCTCCTATTGGTTAATTTTCCCTGGATTCAGGAGTTCTCTGATGTTCTCAGGCTTTGGACTTAAGCCTCCTGCTTCTGGTTTTCAGTTTTATTTTTACAGTAACCTCTAGACTTCTTCATCTATACAGCACCTATGATAAAACATCTAGGTTAAAGATGAAAAGTTTCTCCACATTGAGGGACACCCAGAGAGGTTCACTGAGTTACATGAAGAAGAGAAGAGGGAGGGGGTAGTTAAAGGAGACTGGAATGAGATGAGGTAGGATCAAAAGATGAGAGAGCAAGCTAGCCAGTAATCACTTCCTTATGTGTGCTCCACAGTCTGGACTGCTCAGAGATGTTCACGGAGTTATACAGGGAAGAGGAGAAGGAGGAAGTAGACAGGGGTGGCCAGGAGGATAAAAGAGGGAAATGAAAAGGAGAGAGACAGATCCAGCCAGTAACCAGTTCCCTAAGTGTTCTCCACCATCTGGAACACACAGAGATTCACAGAGTTGCATAGAGAAGAGAAGGGGGAGGGAAGAGACTGAGGCCACCTGGTGGAGAAAAGGAGAGTCCAAAGGAGGAGAGAGTGGTCAAGCCAGTAATCTTGCTTTCAAGTAAAACTGGGTAGTGAGGTTTGGGTTTTTAAATGTACAAAATTGACAACAAAAACCAAAAAGCAAAGATTAAAAATCTAGAGTAGAGGTTGGATTTTCAAAAATACAATATTAAAGAAAAGAAGAAGGAGGAAAAAAGAAAAGAAAACAAACAAAAAGCAAAGCCACAATAATTATTAAAAAACACCAACAACAACCACACAAAGACTATATATGGTGTTTGCTTTAAAAAATAGGCTTTTTTTTTTTTTTTGAAGAGTAATAGTAGGTAATAGAAATAAAAATTAAAGGAGAACTAGAGGGCTTAACAATTTGAAAAAGTTAGAAAAAAAGAAAAAAAAGGGGGGGAATGATTGTAAAAATAGTAAAGATATATCTACCCCTTTCTCTGGGGTTGTGGGCAGTGTGGGGTCACTTCCAAGGCGATTCCCTCTGTTTAACTTCTGTTTGCTGGTCTCTTCAGTGTCTGATTTCCATCCTGGCACAGGGGGGCGGTGGTGGACACTTCTTTTTTTTTAGGCTCACTTGTTCATTCACGCTGTGGGGAGGGAGGGATGTTATTTGCACACAAATAACACTGTCGTGTGTACGCAGTGTCTCAGCTCCACTGGGTCTGCCCCTGCTCGTGGCACACAAACCACTCAGGGTCTACGTTGCTCTGCCAGGAACTGTCTGAGGCCGGCCCTAGGCTGCGTGCCCCTCCCCAGTCTAAGCCGCTCAGGTAGCCCTCAGCGGAGCAGATTTGGTTGGGACTGCGTTTCGTGCCCTTCCCAGGTCCGAGTATCTCAGGTGTTTGGCAGGCGTGGTCTCTGTGACTTGTCGCCTTTCCTGCCTTTGCTGCTCAGTTTTCTGGGTGTACCGCTGGCGACCCTTGTGAGGCAGATGATGACTGTCCAGCACCCCCAGAAGTCTTAGCAAAGAAGCCTGCTTGCTGTTTGGTAGGTAAAGTCTCTCCAGGGCTGCGACTGTCCCTTTCCAGCCCTTATGGCTCTGGGTGCCTGTCCCTGGTGGGGGATGGTCTGCAGCCGGCTATTTCCATCCCATCCTTTGTTCTGTGCACGGTCCTGGTGATGTCTTATGTTCGAGCTTTTCGAGTGGTTAGCTATCCCCCAGTCTGGTTTGCTAGCCCAAGTTAGTTCGTTCTGGTTACGTGCCAGGCATTCCTGCCCGATTCTTACAAAGCACTGCAGCCCGGGCCTCCTACACCTCCCTGCCCTGCCCCCGCTTGCTAGTGGCGGATGCAGGCATCTGTGCTGCTTTTCCGCTGGGGAAGTTACTGTTGGGCTTGTAATCTGTTGGTTTTAATTATTGATTTATTTTTCCTTCCTGTTATGTTGCCCTCTGTGCTTCCAAGGCTTGCCACAGACTCAGCAGGGAGAGTGTTTCCTGGTGTTTGGAAACCTCTCTTCTTAAAATTCCTTTCCTGGGATGGGCTTCCCTTCCCAGGACGGAGCTCCCTCCCCACCTCCTTTGTCTCTTTTTTTGTCTTTTATATTTTTTCCTACCTGTTTTTGAAGACAATGATCTGCTTTTCTGGGTGCCTGATGTCCTATGCCAGCATTCAGAAGTTGTTTTGTGGAGTTTGCTCAGCGTTGAAATGTTCTTTTGAGGAATTTGTGAGGGAGAAAGTTGTCTCCCTGTCCTATTCCTCCACCATCTTCTAGACCCCTCTCCTGTGTAGGGATTTTGAGAAGAGGATCACAGAGCTAAAATTCCTTTCACAATACATCAAGGGTACATACTACAAGGTGACTGACTTACCACTGCTGATGTTGACTTTGATCACCTGGCTGGAACAGTATATGTCCAGCCAGGTAAAGTATATACTTAAATTATTGGAAATTTCTGTTCACAGATTTGTCTCTATCTATCTGTTTATGTATCTATATTTTTCAATTGTTAATTTATGTTAATATGGACTATTGGATATTTATTTTAATCATTTTGCTGCTCAAACTGTTAATTGTGTTTTATCATCTTGTCCCACTTCAAAAGCAAGGGAAAACTGCCTGCCTTTTTTTCTTTTCTAATTTTCCTCTTCTTTGTCAGAGGAAGCCTGACAAACCTGTCAGAGGAAGCCTATTTGGGGAGGTTACTTTGCATTTTGGGGTAAGGGGCTGTTTTTGAACCATTTGTTCAATTTATGAAGAAGAAAGCCCTGCCAGTATTTTCTTTGGGGACCCCAAAAGACCCCAAGTTTTTTTTTAATACATTAATGGCAATACTTCCCATCATCTCATTGGTTCAGGAGAAGTAAAGAACTGAATCTGGGGCTTTCCTGTGGCACTAGTGGTAAAGAATCTGCGTGCCAATGCAAGACACGCAAGAAACATGGTTTTGATCCTTGGGTTGGGAAGATTCCCTGGAGTAGGAAATGACAACCCACACAAATATTCTCGCCTGAAAAATTCCAGGGACAAAGGAGTCTGGCGGGCTACAGTCCATGGGGTTGCAAAGAGTTGGACACAACTGAGCACGCACACACACAAAGAACTGAACTAAGAGGCAGAGGAAGGCCAGAAGCAATGAGGTTCCCTGCCTGATGAATCCACCTTCATGGATGGGCCAAAGTTTCAAACCTGCAATGTTTTGTTTTGTTTTTCCCTATCACATATTTAGAAAGTACTCTTCATTCTCATTTTACACATTTTTCATAATCTACTTTCTCTACAGTCTCTTGAAATCTCACGTCTATTCCATCATTTGTTGTTGTCACTCACATCCAAGTCTTTGTGACCCTGGACACTGCAGCACATCATGCTTTCCTGTCCTTCACCATCTCCCCAAGCTTGCTCAAACTCATGTCCATTGAGAAGGTGATGCCATCCAACCATCTCATCCTCTGTCATCCCCTTGTCCTCCCACCTTCAATCTTTCCCAGCATCAAGGTCTTTTCTAATGAGTCGACTCTGCATCAGGTAGCCAAAGTATTGGAGCTTCAGTTTCAGCATCAGTCCTTCCAATGAATATTTAGGACTGATATCCTTTAGGATTGACTGGTTAGATCTTGCCATCCAAGGGACTCTCAGGAGTCTTCTCCAGGATCATATTTCAAAAACATCAATTTTTCAGTTCTTCAGTGCCCAGCCTTCTTTATGCTCCAACTTTGACATCCATACATGACCACTGCAAAAACCATAGCTTACAAGTTATATCTCGGCTTTTTAATATGTTGTCTAGGTTTACCGTAGCTTTTCTTCCAAGGAGGTCTTAATTTCATGGTTGCAGTTACTATCTGCAGTGATTTTGGAGCCGACCAAAACAAAGTCTCTGGCTGTTTCCATTGTTTCCCCTTCTATTTGCCATGAAGTGATGGGATTAGATACTGTGATCTTCATTTTTTGAATGTGGAGTTTTAAGCCAGCTTTTTCACTCTCCTCTTTCACTTTCATCAACAGGCTCTTTAGTTCCTTTTTGTTTCTGCCATAAGGGTTGTGTCATCTGCATATCTGAGGTTATTGATATTTTTCCCGGCAATCTTGATTCCAGCTTGTGCTTCATCCAGCCCAGCATGATGTACTCTACTTACAAGTTAAATAAGTAGGGTGTCTATGTACAGCCTTGACGTACTCCTTCCCCAAATTGGAACCAGTCTGTTGGTCTGTCTGGTTCTAACTGTTGCTTCTTGACATGCATACAGGTTTTGCAGGAGGCAGGTCAGGTGGTCTGGTATTCCCATCTCTTGAAGAATTTTCCACAGTTATTTGTGACCCACACAGTCAAAGGCTTTGGCATAGACAATAAAGCAGAAACTGATGTTTTTCTGGAAATCTCTTGTTTTTTCTATTATCCAGTGGATTTTGGCCATTTGATCTCTGATTCCCCTGTTGTTCCATCATTACTCTAGAACAGATTCTAAAAGTTTAATGATTTTCCCATTATATTGTCAAAATTCCAACACCTTAGCAGCATACTTCATATAAATGACCTAAGTCCTTGGTAAGCTTTGTTTTTACTGGTAAATCACTGTGTCTTTCACCAGAAATACTGATGAGAGATATATAAGGGGGCCCTCTGTGAGTCTCTTGGGCTTAAATATAGTTTTCCTTCACACTATTGTATATCAAAATAGACTCTTGGTAATCAAGATTAAATTGTGAGGACCCCTTTCTCAGTTTTGGTCCACTCATCTAAGTATTTCAGGTCAGGGGTATTATTAACTTCAAATGTAATGGAAATTTACCTTATTAATGCTGCTTAAAAGCCTACAATGTTACAAATATACAGGTGAAATAAACTTCAAACCTTTAATTTCCAGAACATTTTATCTGAATTCGCTTTCACAGTTAATGTGTTGCCTTGTATTTTAGGTATCTGAACAACAAACAACCTTCTTTCCTTTAGTAACTGAGAAATTAATTAAAGCCCATTCTGCATTTTAAGTAATCTGGCATTCTTATCATGATATAAGAATTGATATACATTATTTTAACAGGTCACTGAAATACATCACTTCCAGTTACCGTGTTTGTTATGTTAATAGCCTTAAGAAAATTTACTACCTTCCTTTCTTCTTTCCTTACTTTATTTTCAGATAATATCCTGAATGAGATTATAGAACAGCAATAACAACAATGGGAACAAAAGGACACTAATAGGAGCTAAAGAAAGTTTAGACTTCATTTATTAATAATACCTCAATATTAGTTCATTAATTGTTACAAAGTTACCATAATAACATAAGCTATTAGTTAATAAAGAAACTGAGTGTGAGGTATATGGGACCTTTGTACCATCTTCAAAACTTTATTTTATGTAAATCTAAATTTATTCTAAAATGAAAACAAGTTTATTTTAAAAGTTTGTTAAAAGCCACTAGGTAGCTCAAACAGGGTGCAGAATAATGGCTGCAGCCCTAGCAAGAAAGATGTCAGAAAAAGACAGCTGTGGCAGCTAGGATCAGCACCAGGAGGACTGTGGGGCAGATCAGGAGGGCATTCTAGAGACTGAACATATTGAAAGGGACTGATCAGACTACTAGACACACATGGGTAACAGGAGCCGTGCTTCTGTTCTGTTGAAGAAGTAAGGTGCAAAGATAGAGGCAGGAAACAATGAAGACTGTGATGAACAATTGGAACGAAGATGTGGGACAAACTTAACTTTGAGGCATAATCTATGAAATTACTGATCTGTAATTTTTTAAAACATGAAGAATTCATGGAAATCAAGAAAAAGACTGGGAAACTATTCCCAATAAATGAAATGCAGCATGGGATTCTTTTGCTCTAAAGAATATGGCAATTGACAATTATTGTTTCTACTCTTGCTAAGTCTTCAAAAGAAAAAGAAAAACTGGAAGTTAAATAACATCATGTTCCACTTTTAAAAAGTTGTACCTTTTACACACACTGCTTTTTTTTTCTTATAATAGTCTAGAGAGAAATATTAGCTCAGACTACATAAGACATTTAAAAATTATAAAATAAGTTTGATATCATATGTTCCAGATACATCTGACATTTCCCCAGTCATTCTGAATTATTATCTGCATGTTTTCTCTGGTAATTCTTATTTATTCTTTACAATCTTTCTGCCTTAGTTGAATATGCTTTTTTCTTGTTGCTCAAATAAATTGTTGACTTAAATTTGAACTCTAATCAATTTAAAGATGGACAAGGTCACTTGAATTTCAATTAAAACTGATCTTGGCCTGTACTTGAATTCAATATCTTCATAAATTCTATCCTTAGAAAATTTTTGTCAGTTTTCTTATAAGAACCAAACTAAAAATAGAATGAAATAATCCTATGTCATAAGATGTTTAAAAATTCTTTGTCTTCTTTCTATATTTCTTTTTTATTCTTTATGTATCTTTGTTTCCCTCTTCCTTTATCTTCTTTGTTTCTTTCTTTCATAAGAGCACAATCATTTCATTTGTGTACTTTCATGTAACGGTACTGACATTTATAATAATTATAGAAAAGAAAATTACTTAAGCAAAACATTTAAAATTATTTTCTATGAACCTAGTCACAGGATTAAAGGTGGACATGAAAATCTCTAAGGAAACACTCCAACCAAAATATTTTGGAGTAGAGAACATAGAAATGATTTATGTTACTTGTCCAGAAAGACTGGCATGTTTGAAAATCAAGTAGTACATTTAATGATACACTGATCACTCAGAAGAAAATAAAGGATAATTTATAGGGAAATTATTTCTATTCGGGGCATTTTTAGAATATTGAGATTTTAAGCAAAATGGTTTCATGATGATTTTTTGTAGAGCACAGTTTAGGAGACTGAAATCAGACCTACTTGGTCACTCTTTTAATGGCCAAGTGGGCCTACAGTTGTAAAGATTCAGATTTATTCTACTTTGCAGCCTAGAGGAAGCAGCTGAGAAATGGAGAACAGAACTGACCTTATAACTTCACCTTACACTTGACATAGCAAGCAGAAATTCTATTCTTTCTTCCAAGCTGCTATCCTTCAGCCATACCCCAGAGTTTATTTCTAACTTCCCCTTCCCTCCCATCCTGATAGCAGGTAGTACCTAAGTATTATTTTTCCTCCTTTGAATAAATTATCTTTGCCCTTTCTCAATCTGCTTTTATTCGCTTTGAGATCATTGGAGCCGTCTACTCTCACTTCTGGAATATTGCAAATGTTTTTATTTCTACACTCGCCTCCTTTCAAAACTTACTGAGAATTAATATTTAGAGTAATTTTCCTAAGATACTGCTTTTATTATAGCTCAAAACTCACTATTGTCTACTGAAAATTATCCAAATTTCTATGTGGCACTCCAGTCACTGCTATCAAACTGCCATTATCTCCTTTCCAGGTTTAGTCTCCTTTGCTCCCATAAATGGACCTTCAACTCTAGTTAAACAAGTCTGCTTATGTCCTTCTACCTACTGTCCTATTTATCATGTATGAGTCCTTGTTTATTTTAGCTTCTTATCCATTATATAACTAATACTTCTACCCCACCCTATTCCCAAATCCTTATCAAAACTGTGNATACTTCTACCCCACCCTATTCCTAAATCCTTATCAAAACTGTGTCAAACACTAATATTTAATTTAGTTTTATTTTTGCCTTTCTTATATGGACTCAACCCAAAGAAACCTTTCATTCTTAAACACCTAGAAGGATTGTAAGTTGTGTTGTTCATTTCAAATTTTATTTGTTAGTTTGCATCATTCATATTTCTTCTTATATGTAGTGGAAGACTCAGGTATTATAGTTTTGTACATATCTGACCTTGCTGAGAAGAAACTACATTTCTGAGAATTACCTTTCTTTATATCGTCTGACTTTTCCTAGATCTGAGCAGACACAGGTGCAGTTTGTTATTGAGAGGTCATCAGGTTTCAGTATGTGCTCATGAGTTTCAGTTTATCTTTATGGATTCTGTTTTTCGCCCCTCTCCTCCACTTCTCATCCAATTCTCTTTTCTGTCTTCTAATCCTGTTGACACCTACTGTCTTTAAGTCAAAAATGCAGAGGCAAAAGTCGTGTGTTGATGTCATCACCAGCAGCCAAATCTGCTAATTCCAGAATCACAAGTTTAAAAAAAAAAAAAAAAAGAACAGTATAAGTAAAATGGTAAGAGAATAGAAAATGAGATATATTAATATTTTAAGATTCAATTAAAACTGAAGAAAGCAGGCAAAGAGGGGAAAACAAGAAACATTACAACGAATAACATACACAACTTAAATGACAGAGATTGTCAAGACAGGATGAAAAATAAGACCCACATATAGATGATTACATGCTTTCCTAGTGACTCAGATGGTAAAGAATCTGCCTGCAATGCAGGAGACCCAGGTTCAATCCCTGGGTCAGGAAGATCCTCTGGAGAAGAGAATGTCCTGGAGAATTCCATGGACAGGGAGCCTCGTGGGCTACAGTGCATTGGGTCTCAAAGAGTCGAACATGGACTGAGCAAGTAACAAACACACACATAGATGATTGCAAAAAAAAAGAGAGAGAAAAAGAAAAGCATTTTAAATATAAGAACTCAGCTAGATTAAAAGTAAAGATATGGAGAAAGGTATACTGTGTTAACAAATCAAAAGAAAGATGCAATAATTAAATTTATTTCAGACAAAGTAAGCTCTAGAGCAGGAAAATTATCAGAGATAAAGAGAGGAAGTATATAATGATATAAGGGTCAGTTGCTGAAGAACAACTTTTCGTGTGTATGTGCCTAATACCAGAGTATCAAAGAATGTAGAACAAAAACTAATAAAAAAGCAAAAGGAAATGGGCATATCCAGCACATGAAAGCTAGTAAAGGCATGAAAATTGAAAGTGTAGTTGCTCAGTCACATCCAACTCGTTTGTACTCCATGGACAGACAATAGCTCACTGGGCTCCACTGTCTTTGGGATTCTCCAGGCAAGAATACTAGAGTGAGTTGCCATTCCTTTCTTTAGCGAATCTTCCTGACCCAGCAATGAAAAATGGATCTCCCACATTGCAGGCAGATTCTGAGTCCCCAGGGAAGCCCAGGAAAGGCATAGTTCAACTCAATATCACCAGTGATCAGCAAGATCAAATAGGGATTTACAGGACACTTTACCAAACAACAGCAGAACACATTCTTCTCAAGTTCCCTTAAAACATTTATCCAGATAAACAATACTCTGGGTCACAGAATATAACACATGTGAAAGAATAGAATTCAAGCAATGTATTCTCACAGACCTCAATGGAATTAAGCTAGAAAATGAAAGGAAAATAGTTGAAAATTACAAAAACGTTTGGAGATTAAAAAACACAATTCTCAATAAAACGAGTCAAAGAAAAAAATATAAAAAATGTTTTTAGCTAAATTATAATGAAAATACCCCTTCACACAATTTGTGAGATGTGAAGAACAAAGTGGTTTTTAATTTTTTATTTATTTGATTGTAAAACTTCCTAATCAAGGTTTTAACATAGAACATATTTCTTGAATAAATTGGAAAGTTGAAATATAAGTATTAATAATGTTGAAATATCAATCATCATACATATGACAACTGGTAGGAAAAAACAAAACAGCAAGATTGCACAGTCTCTGTGAGAACCAAGGTCATCTTTGCAGATACCTCCTCCACTTTCCAAGTGTGTTCTGCTGGATACAGAGTTTAGCACAGTTTCTGGGGTCACATTTGGCCATGGTTGTAGCTCCAAGAACAATCACTAGCCTCGGCCTTGGTGGTGTTGATTCTGCTCAAAAGCAATGCAGTCACCAGGACATTCAAACAATACCCTGACATTGTAAATGTCAAAGTAGGCATAAGAAGGCAACACAATGGTGTTATCAGGAAGATAATAGCAAACAATCACAGTTAGGTGAAACCTGAGGCTGAAAAGTAGCTTTCTAGCTCATTTCTTTGGCTTCTTGGGCAATCCTCACTGAATAACAAAATGTGAAGAAAATTACAGCATTGAATAAAGATAAGAGAAAAGAACAAAAGTCTAAGATCAATTACCTAAGCTTCCACCCTAGAAAATTAGAGTAAAATTGCCATTTAGCTTAATGGAACCAGAATAAAATCAATAAAAATCAGAACAAAATATCAATAAGAAGAAACAGGGAAACTATTACTAAAGTCACCAAAATCTTGCTTTTTGAAGACATCAATAAATTTGATAAAGCCTTTTTCAGGAAAACAATAGAAAATACAAAATTGAAGGCCTAATAGCAAGGAGATCCAGTGATGTAAGTTCCAGTCCAAAAGCTGGCAGAAACAGTCTGGGTACAAAGGCAGGAAAAGTCTGATGTCCCAGGTCAAATCAGTCAGGCAGTAGTTGTTTCATATTCAGCCTTTTTGTTCAATTTGGATGTACAAAGATGTAATTTTTGGCAACAGCAACATAAATAAGGTGTGGGAGTAGCTGTGTAAGAGCAGAATTATTGAAATTAACTTGGTATCAATTCAAACTTAGTTGGTATAAATTCAGGATGCTAAATGCAATCTCCATAGTGATAAATCTAAAAATATACACAAAATAAATGAGAANTACGTAAAAAGAAATACCAGTCCTTCTCAAAGTCTTCAAATCTTCTCAGTCTTAAAAAAAAAAAAAAGGGCAGGAGGAGGGAACACTCTTAATTCATCCTATTAGCCTAGCATCTAGCATGACCTTGATAACAAAGTCAAATAAAGGCATTACACAAAAAAGAAAATTACAAAGGAATAATGGCCTTCCCTGATAGCTCAGTTGGTAAAGAATCTGCCTGCAATTCAGGAGACTCCAGTTTGATTCCTGGGTGGGGAAGAATCCCTGGAGAAAGGATAGGTTACCCATTCCAGTATTCTTGGGCTTCCCTTGTGGCTCAGATGGTAAAGAATCCATCTGCAGTGCGATTCCTGGATTGGAAAGATCCCCTGGAGAAGAGAAAGTCTACCCACTCCAGTATTCTGGCCTAGAGAATTCCATGGATTGTTTAGTCCATGGGGTCACAAAGAGTTGGAGAGGACTGAGTGACTTTCCCATTCTTTATCAACATAGATGCAAAAATCCTCAAAAAACAAAACAAAACAAACAAACAAACAACAACAGAAAAAACAGGACACTGAATCCAAGACCTAATGAGATTTATCCCAGGAATGCAAGGGTCTTTCAACACAAGAAAAGAAACATAATACAGTACATTAACATCACAACAATAACAAAAATACCATGATCATCTCATTTGAAGTAGAATAGGCATTTACCAAAATCCAACATCCTTCTATAATCAAAATCTTCAGAAAACTGGGAATAGAAGGAAACTTCCTCAACATGTTTCTTTTGTCTTTTTATTCCTGGAAATTGGAGCTTTCTCTTCCTCGAGTTCAGCTATGTGTTTAATTATTTATTGCTTTTCAGTTAAACATCAAAAGACATGGTGATTTTTGTTGAGTATAATACCAACCATTGAATAAATTAATAAACAGGGGAGAAGGGACAAATCTCCTATGAAGAAGTGTTCCAAATTAATTAAGTAAACTCTCCTTACTAACAAGGGAGAAGCATAAATCTCCACATCTTCTCTGTGAGCTGTGCTTAATGACTGTCTCCCAAAGAGTACAGTATAGAAAGGAAGGCAAAAATAATTTTACAGACAGTATTTAAGTCAGATGATCAAGGTCAATGTAAATAGTCATAAATCATGTTTATTATAACATCCTTGATATGCTGCAATGTGAATGACACTTTGTCTCTGTTTTCTTCCTCATCAAACCCAAAACAAACACGATTTGTCTAAGGAAAAACATCAGACAAATTCTAATAAAAGGACATCTTTTAATATCCCTGACTAGTCTACTATACCATTCAAATCCTGTAAAGGCAAGGAAAAAAAAAAATGTTTTTCTGAGAAACTGTCACACTCAGAGGGGCCCAAGGAAAGATAATGACTAAGTATACTGTCATCATGGTGTTGATGAAAAATTAATCAGTCTATCTAAGAAAGGAGTGTAAAATATTATTCAAGCCAAACTGAACCTAGAACAACCTTTCAGAAAGCTTTGAGAACCGTTCCACCTGCTAGAGGTCAAAACACGGTTATATGCGATTTTTGAGACTGACATATTATTAATTGATATTAATAATAATGACATTAATTAAACATCATTCAGTTCAGTTCAGTTGCTCAGTCATGTCCAACTCTTTGTGACTCCATGAACCACAGCATGCCAGGCCTCCCTGTCCATCACCAACTCTTGCAGTTCACCCAAACCCATGTCCATTGAGTCGGTGATAACCATCTAACCATCTTATCCTCTGTTGTCCTCTTCTCCTCCTGCCCTCAATCTTACCCAGCATTGGGGTCTTTTCAAATGAGTCAGCTCTTTGCATGAGGTAGCCAAAGTATTGGAGTTTCAGCTTCGACATCAGTCCTTCCAATGAACACACAAGACCGATCTCCTTTAGGATGGACTGGTTGAATCTCCTTGCAGTCCAAGGGACTCTCAAGTTTTCTCCAACACCACAGCTCAAAAGCATCGGTTCTTCTGCACTCAGCTTTCTTTATAGTCCAACTCTCACATCCATACATGACTACTGGAAAAACCAAGGCCTTGACTAGACAGACCTTTGTTGACAAAGTAATGTCTCTGCTTTTTAATATGCTGTCTAGGTTGGTCATAACTTTCCTTCCAAGGAGTAAGTGTCTATTAATTTCATGGCTGCAGTCACCATCTGCAGTGATTTTGGAGCCCCCCAAAATAAAGTCAGCCAACGTTTCCACTGTTTCCCATTCTATTTGCCATGAAGTGATGGGACCGGACACCATGATCTGAGTTTTTTGAATGTTGAGCTTTAAGCCAACTTTTTGACTCTCCTCTTTCACTTTCATCAAGAGGCTCTTTAGTTCTTCTTCACTTTCTGCCATAAGGTGGTGTCATCAGCATATTTGAAGTTATTGATATTTTGCTTGGCAATCTTGATTCCAGCTTTTGCTTCCTCCAGCCCAGCATTTCTCATGATGTACTCTGGATATAAGTTAAATGAGCAGGGTGACAATAAACAGCCTTGATGTACTCCTTTTTCTATTTGGAACCAGTCTGTTGTTCCATGTCCAGTTCTAACTGTTGCTTCCTGACCTGGATACAGGTTTCTCAAGAGGCAGGTCATTAAATAAATTTCATATGGATGTGAGAGTTGGACTGTGAAGAAAGCTGAGCACCAAAGAATTGATGCTTTTGAACTGTGGTGTTGGAGAAGACTCTTGAGAGTCCCTTGATGGCAAGGAGAACCAACCAGTCCATTCTAAAGAAGATCAATCCTGGGTGTTCTTTGAAAGGAATGATGCTAAAGCTGAAGTTCCAGTACTTTGGCCACCTCATGCGAAGAGTTGACTCATTGGAAAAGACTCTGATGGTGGGAGGGATTGGGGGCAGGAGGAAAAGGGAATGACAGAGGATGAGATGGCTGGATGACATCACCAACGATGGACGTGGGTTTGAGTGAACTCCTGGAGTTGGTATTGAACAGGGAGGCCTGGTGTGCTGCAACTCATGGGGTCACAAAGACTGAGACACGACTGAGTGACTGAACTGACTGACTGTTGTTCCATGTCCAATTCTAACTGTTGCTTCCTGACCTGCATACAGGTTTCTCAAGAGGCAAGTCATTAAATAAATTAAATAATGAAATTAATTAAATGACATATTATTCATACATGTAAGTAGAAAGCAATGGGTTATCATGACCCCTTACATGATCATGAAGAAATGTTATCTTTCAAAAAATTATCTTAGTGATGGCAGGAGAATGTTGTTCTTTGTGGCCGAGTAGGTATTTCTGTGAATGGGAGAGGTTTGGTCGATGTATAATGTAGATACACAATGCAAATAGTGGGGAACTACTACTACTACTACTAAGTCACTTCAGTAGTGTCCGACTCTGTGCGACCCCATAGACGGCAGCCCACCAGGCTCCCCCGTCCCTGGGATTCTCCAGGCAAAATCACTGGAGTGGGTTGCCATTTCCTTCTCCAAAATAGTGGGGAAAAAGGGGCCCAAAAATCAGAGAAAAATTTTTATGCTTAAATTTTTCTTGTCTTGCCATAAAATATGAATTTAATTTCACACTGGAGTAGGAAAAGACATTAGATAAAAACTTAAAACATGAATAAACTCTAGACCTTAATGATAATGAATCTGTGTACTTAGCCCTGTCCAACTCTGGGATCATATGGACTGTATGTAGTCCACTAGGTTCATGGATTTTCCAGACTGAAATGCGTTGCCATTTCCTCTCCCAAGGTGTCTTCCAGGCCCAGGGATCAAATCCATGTCTCCTGCATTGACAGTGGGATTCTTTAACACTAAGCCACCTGGGAAGCAACATAATGTATCTGTATCAGTCGATTAATAGTTACAAATGTGCCCTACTAATATATAATATTAATTATAGGGGAACTCTGCACGATCTAATCAATTTTTCTATAAATCCAAAGCTTAAAAGAAGTCTATAAATAAAACACACACAAAAATTGAGCCATTCTTTTTCAGAGTTCAAGGTCAAAGAGCAGCTGTGCTGCACTGTGCTTAGTTGCTCAGTCGTGTCCAATTTATTTTGACACCATGGGCTGTAGTCCACCAGGTTCCTCTGTCCATGGTGATTCTCCAGGCAAGAATATCAGACTGGGTTGCCATGCCCTCCTCTAGGAGATCTTCCCAACCCAGGGATTGAAGCCAGGTCTCCCACATTACAGGCAGATTCTTTACCATCTGAGCCATCAGGGAAGCCCAAGAAAACTGGAGTGGTTAGCCTATCCCTTCTCCAGGGGATCTTCCCAATCTAGGAATCAAACCAGGGTCTCTGGCATTACAGGCAGATTCTTTACCAGCTGAGCTATCAGCGAAGCCCTAAAGAGCAGTTGCTTCAGGTAAATATGTGAGTTAATCTCACTTTAGTATTGGAGATACTTCTCCTTAGTCATTGATCATTCTTGGAAAATTGGATGATACCTTAAATCAGTTCTTTCCCAATAAAGAACTAAAAATAGAAACAAAAGAAAGAGCCCAAAGGAGAGAAATACAAGAGTTAAGTAACCCCATTTTCTTACATTTACTCCTTTTCCCCCCTCTATTCTCAGTGTAGTGATTTTGAACACACTATCTCCTTCACCATCCCCAGCTGCGTGTGATATTCCTTCTGTGGGTCATAACTTTCCATAACGGGGATATTTGATGTGGATAGTTGAGAGAGTTCAGTGTCTCAAGAAAGCAGACAAAGATTTTTGCTGGTCCTTGAATTCAAAAAAGGTCCTCAATATGTTTTGTAATATTATGCGTCCCCTTGTAATTTTCTTTAAATATGCTGATTATTTTCTAAAAGGACAGACAATGCACTCTGAAGCATTATATTAACCTAAATTACAGCTTTCTAGGCTGGCTTAGGTCTGTATTTTCTCTTATTCTATGAAGATTTCCCTTATGCTTCTTTAGACTTTTGTCACATTTATATTGATGCAAGTTAAGCAAAAACAGCATCTGGATACTAAAAGATTTTTTATAAGCAAAAGATGCTATTGTTTTTTATTTCTTTCTGATATTACTTAAGCCTAATATTTTGTTTGCCATTTTAGCTTTAGGATCATATTGGTTTGAGACTCTAAAGATGACACTCAGGTCTCAAACTCTTGAATTTAGGTAATTGCTTAGAACCACAATTTTATAAACAGTTTTACATGATCTTTTCTCATTTGCTTTGATTTTGATTTGATATGTAGCTCCCATTTTTCTTCCCCCAGAAATTCAATTAACCAGTATTTATTGAGCCACCCACTCAAGCCCAGACATTATTCTAAAAAATGCTAGATCACCAGCAAATGGACAAATTAACAGTTTTTAATGTTTTACATTCTAGTGAGGCAGCAGACAATAACCAAAGATGAAAATATACAATACAATGTCAGAAATTACTATTAAGAAAATAATCAGTTTTAGAAGATCAGCTCATAACAACAGGGCCTGTAGTTTATATATAGAGTCTCTGAGGAGAAAACAATTGATCAACAACTTGCATGAGAAGAGAGTGAGCTATACAAATACCTTAATATATTCCAGGCAGAAAGAAACTCAGGAAGACTCTATTAAGATCTTCTCTGACTCTTTTTTAAACAAAAAGTATTTTGGGGCAAGTAAAGTTGGAGATGAGGCACCAATTGTCTAGATTACAGAAGGACATGAACCATGACTGCATTGTCTCCAGTATTTAGGTATGTTGTTCAACACTTGATCGGCTTCCGTCGTGGCTCAGCTGGTAAAGAATCCACCCGCAATGTGGGAAACCTGGATTTGATCCCTGGGTTGGGAAGATCCCCTGGAGAAGGGAAAGGTTACCCACTCCATGGGAATTCCCTGGCCTGGAGAATTCCATGGACTGTATAGTCCATGGGGTGGCAAAGAGTCAGACATGACTGAGCAACTTTCACTTTTAGATTACCTCTTTGAGTCCTGTGTTTATTACCTGTGAGATTAACTAAATTTATGTATTCATTGTTGTAAGTCAAAGATAACAAAGAGACAAGGTCTGGGTGTTGGTTATATTTTATCCTTTAATTTTGATGATGGCTGCACTTTGTGTATACTTATAAATTATGCACATTACTGCATGTATGTTAAAGTTCTACAAAAAGTTAAAAAATACACGGCTATTTAGCAATGCTCTGGTAAAAGATAACCAAGTTAATAAGTGTATTTATAAAGTATTAAGCAAAATACCTGGCACATATTTGCAATATCTCTTATCTTTTTTTTTTCTCCTAGCTCAGTAGTCC
>SJYQ01002226.1:810523-835307 GCA_006410935.1 Redunca redunca
AAAAAAAAAAAAGAAAGAAAGGCAAAAGTAGGAATGAGAACACATGCAGAATACTTCAAAGCAATGAAGGTTGGAGAAAGAGTAGGCATATTTAGAAGTTATTAATGTCCCTTTTGAATTTTTCTGTCATTTTCTATATTCAATTTCTCAATATTTTTCTAGCTATTGTAGTGATGAACTGCATTTGTTTCTGTCATTACACTTCTACTGTGTCAATGGATTTAGAAAGAAAGAAATAAATCTGTGATTATACAACATATCAAAGTGGAAGCACTATTTTTTAACATATTTTAAATATATATTCAGAAAAAGTTTTTTCTATAGTATGTTATTGCTTTATTTTTTATCTTTGGGATCAAAGTTTTATTAATTTGAAATATAGAGGTTTTTAATCACTGAAATCATTCATCAATGCAAGTATTATCTACTCTCACAACATGAAAATGTTTTTCTTAAGACAACATCTAGTTCTCATCATTTCATAAGTTTCTACCTTTACTTAACAAATATAGGTTTATTTTTCTCACTCACTTCTTTTGGAATAAATATCAGCATAGCTTACTAGAGGCCATCTAGGACAAATTATATATTTTTTATTTTACTCTTTAAAAAATTTATTTTAATTGGAGAATAATTGCTTTACGCTATTGTGTCGGTTTCTGTCACACATTAACATGAATCAACCATAGGTATACACATGTCCTCTCTCTCTTGAACCTCCCTCCCACCCCACGCCACATCCCGCACTTCTGTTACAGAGCACCAAGTTTGAGCTCCCCATGTCATACAGCATATTCCCACTGGTTATCTATTTTACGTAAGTAATGTATGTATTCCAATGCTGCTTTCTCAATTTGTACCACCGTCTCCTTCCTCCAGTGTGTCCACAAGTCTGTTCTCTCTGTCTACATCTCCACGGCGGCCTTGGAAGTAGGTTCATCAGTACCACCTTTCTAGATTCCATATATGCATTAATATATAATATTTGTCTTTCTCTTTCTGACTTACTTCACTCTGTATAATAGGCTCTAGGTTCATCTGCTTCATTAGAACTGATGCAGATGTGTTCCTTTTTATGGTCAAGTAACATTTCATTGTATATGTGGACCACAGCTTCTCTGTCTAGTCTAATTTATCTGTCCTTTCTCTTTTCTTGTTTCCTTTTCTTCTTTCTCTCTTCTTCTTTTCCCCCTGTTTTTGTTACTGCTTTTAATTTGGCTACCCCTTGATGTGACTTGTTTGGTATATTTATTTTGAGTATAAAAGCAAACACTCAACTGGTAATGCAAGACTGAAGAGGTGTAATGCAATGCAATCACAACTAACCACAGCCGTGTCTGAGGTGTCTTCTCCCAGAAACTCTCCTCATGTACAATCTCCCTCATCTTAAGAAGCCAGCCAATCCCTAAAGACTTTCCTTATGTTATGGTACTTGCTGCTGCTGCTGCTAAGTCGCTTCAGTCATGTCCGACTCTGTGCGACCCCATAGATGGCAGCCCACCAGGCTCCTCCATCCTTGGGATTTTCCAGGCAAGAATACTAGAGTGGGTTGCCCTTTCCTTCTCCATATGATACTTGAATAAATTCTAAATCTAACCCATACATACATACAAAAAAAACGGTACACCCACTTCTAAAATGATGTTTTAGAATTTCTGCTATGGTGTTATTTATGCTATCAGAAATCAATAAACCTCTATGCTACTGTAACATGATTGAACACTTTTACAGTTTGGAGGAGATAGTGAAAGTCGGCAATATGGCTTTTCCCTTTTGAAGTATAGTTGATTTATAGCTATGTTAGTTTTTGGTATACAGCAAAATGATTCAGTTTTGTTTTGTTTTTGTGTGTGTATACACACATACACATACATACATATATATATTCTTCTGCAGATTCTTTTCTATTATAGGTTATTACAAGAAATTGAGTATTGTTCCCTGTGCNNNNGCAATATAGTGGATCCAGCTTGCTATCTGTTTTATATACAATAATGTGTGTTTATGTTAATTCCAAAATCTTAATTTATCCTTCCCCCACCCTTTATCCTTTGATAATGATACCTTTATTTTCTATAAGTCTCTTTCTGTTTTATAAATTTATTTGTATCAGTTTGTATTATGATATTATTGTATCATTTATATCAGAGTCCATATATAACTGATTATATGATATTTGTCTTATTCTATCTGACTTACTTCACTCAGTATGACATTCTCTAGGTCCATCCATGTTGCTGCAAATGGCAATATCATTCTTTCTATGGCTCAGTAATACTCCATATATATATCCACACACAAAGCAATACATCTTAATGACATGGGCTAGGGCCTTTTAACCAGATGACTTCTAGAAAAGTATCTTGAGGGTGTTTTGTCTCTTCTGCTTGACAGTCCTGACCTAAGCTGAATGTTAGTCCCAGTTTGATTAAACTTCTCAAACTATGACTTTTATTCTGTCCCCAGAAAACTGAAATTCACTTGTCAGAGTATTTTTTATTGTTATCAGAACTGTTTGCTAAAAACATTCTTGATGACAGTATGTGCTTCATCTAACCTCATATATCTCTGTCTGTTTTGTCAAAACTTTTGTCCCCTGATGCAAAAACCTGACTCATTGGAAAAGACCTTGATGCTACAAAAGATTGAGGGCATGAGGGAAAGGGAGCAACGGAGAATGAGATGATTGGATGGGATCATTGACTCAATGGACATAAGTCTGAGCAAACTCAGGGAGGTAGTAAAGGGCAAGGAAGCTTGGCATGCTGTAGCCCATGGAGTCGCAAAGAGCCAGACATGACTGAGCAACTGGACAACAACAAGTGTTTGTCTAAGAAAGAAAAATACTATAGACTCAGAAACAGAGAAAGAAAGAGAGGGTCATGAGAAATCTGTGGTTAAGACCATCCCTGAGTAAACATGTTTCAGGTTTGGCAGGCCAACATACTTTGGTGGATAAGTTTTGCTCTTAAGTCACCATCAAAATCTTAATATGAAGTCTACTGATTTTATCTTGGCTTTCTTTCTGTGTGAGTCGATTGTGGAATCAAAATCCCACAACTACCCTGTCCCCTAAATCTGTCTTCTGGGGATTATGGAGAGTTGGGATTCAAATCACAGATGGCAAAGTCTCTAGATGGGGCTAAGAGATAATGAAGTGCAGAAGCAGCCATTTTAACAGAGAGTAAACTTTAAGGGCTTCTTTCTGTTCCAAGTCTTATCTGCCAGGCCAGACATCTGCTTCATGTGTATATATATATGTAGCAGAAAATTGTAGCAATTACATCTAGAATACTTCAAAATTATAGTGGTCACTTTTTGAAAATGTTCAATATGAATACAATCACAAATGCTTATCTTAGAAGTAACAGAGAAAAAAACCACCTTCTTATTCAATGATGCATATTTTTTAAATGAGCATAAGAATATTCTAAATAGAATTCTGACTCCAAAATAGCTGTGTTAAAGGATACTTTGGCCATATTATTTAAAAAGTATATGAAAATTTAAAGACTGTCTAATTTATTAATTTGCCAAAGTCTGCTTCTCTTAATTTTATCTTTATATTACAATATCCAATCACCAATTTCTACACCCTTTTTTTTCCTGCCAGATTTATTTTCTACTCCTCTACTATCCTCCTTTGATTGTATCCCCAAATAAAAATTTCTTTTAAAATTGGACTGACAAAAAAAAAAGATATCTGCTATGAAAATCAGATTTTAAGTCATGGACTTAGTCTGTGTTACAGATCATTATTAAAATTTTTTGAACCCCTATAGGACAGGCATACGTTTATTGAAGGATCTGGACTGATTAAGGATCTAAAATTCTATTGTAGCTGGCCAATATCAGTTAATACTGTAAAAATAGAGCCTTATCCATTTAGTAGGCTTCCCTTGTAGCTCAGTTGGTAAAGAATCTGCTTGCAGTGCAGGAAACCTGAGTTCATTCCCTGGGTCAAGAAGATCCCCTGGAGAAAGAAATGGCAAACCATTCTAGTATTCTTGCCTGGAGAATCCCATGCACAGAGAAGCCTGGCAAGCTACAGTCCATGGGGTTGCAAGAGTTGGACACTACCTAGTGACTAAAAAAACAAGTAGGTTTTTCTGATTCAAAAGACTGAAATAGGTTAAAAAAGAAAAAGAAAAGAAAAGAAATAAAAAACCTAGAAACTAATGTAGCTTTTCCTGAGGTACAGTGAACCAGAGACTAAAGAAATAAATAAGCAAAATCAAACATGATATAGAAAAATCTTTGCCAACAATTATACACGTTAAATTCCAGTAAAGAATGATTTGACTTGTAAGTTAAAAAAAAAGAATGTATTCATTGGATATTTTAGCAACAAATTTTCTATACCTACAGATAACATTATGAGGTATATATGGCATATGGAAATTTAGGAAATTGGCTATTTCTGCTATAATGGGTCTCAATTCACTCTTAAGATACCTTCACTAAAATGAGGCAAACACAGCCCAGATGGCAGAACTGATTGCCCTCACTAGAGATGGTCACTTGGCCAAAGACAGGAATATTGGTACATAAACAGAAAATAGCTAAGCCTTTCCTCATGACTTTGGGATGCTTCAGAAGGTGCAAAGCCTGTCAACTTTATCTTGAGTGGAATCATCCCTCCAGGTTTAAATTCTTGTCTCTGATCGATTCTCTTTTTGTTGGTCAAACTCTAATTGATTGAAAGTGATTAAGGGTTTTGGTGCTGTTGTTTGTGGTTGAGGGAATAAAAGTTTGTGACTGACAAGTGAAGATCTTGGAGGTTCAAAAAGCATATTTCTCTTATTTCTCATGACAAAGAAGCCCCTAAGAAAGGGGGAAAAAACTCTCAGAGTTAAAAGTATTTTTAAGTTAAGTATCAGGCTTCGTGGGTGGAAGAACAGAAGTCAGTTTTAGGTTGCAAAGAGCATCCAGCTTTCAGGGACATAATGAGGTGGACACAAAAGATGGAGTTAAGGAACCAGCAACTATGACTTACAAGATTGTTTGTTTCTTTTACTTGAGAAGTCAAGAATGCTGATCCATAGGAGGCGATCTCAGATGCCTAAGAGTAAGAGGCCTCAAAACTAGAGGAGGAAGAAGCTTCTGAGTTGGGAGAGTGTGAGAGCTCTAAGATAGAAAGTGTGGAGACCATATCTAGTCTGAGAAATCATGAAACTGTGCTTAGCACCATGGTTTTGGAATATCCATGGGGTCAACAGAACAAAGTCCCAAATGACCAGCAAAACCTAGAAGAAAAAAGGAGCAGTTAGCCCCAAATGTACCTGCTTCCCATTTGGCCTTCCACTCAGTCACTGGGTATCGGCTATGGCATACATAAAACCCATCTATGTATAAATTTGGGTTCACCTGGTCAAAATTTTAAGAAAAAATGATATAAAAAAAATACAGCAAATGAAACAACTAACATCTAAGGAAATAAATTTACTATGTGAAACAGAAATTTAAGAATCTTTATTCATACATGTGAAAGAAAGACTGCACAACAAAAAATAATCAACTAATGCTCTTGAGAATCAAAACCTCAGAAGTTTCTCTGAATAACAGAATGGGCATAATTGAAAGGAGAATTAACAAGATAGAGCGTCACATTGAATAATTATAATACAATGCAAATGGCCAAATAGAACTAAATTAAAAAAGTTTACAAAATACAGAGGATAGTTTTAGACTTTTCAACATCTATCTGATAGGAATTTAGGGGGGAAAAAAGAGATAGAGGGAAGGAAATAATTAAAGAAATTTTTTTTAACTTCCAAAACTGTAGAAAAATTTGAATCTTGAGATTTAAAGTACTTACACAGTAACAAGTAAGTTTAATGTAGAGATTCTTACTTTTAGCCACTTCTAGAGAGATGGTGGCAACCCACTCCAGTGTTCTTGCCTGGAGAATCCCAGGGATGGGGGAGCCTGGTGGGCTGTCGTCTATGGGGTTGCACAGAGTCGGACACGATTGAAGTGACTTAGCAGCAGCAGCAGAGAGATTAGTATTTGCACAAGCATCTTAGCATCTTTCAGTCAGAGGATACAGACAAAAACTAGGGAAGCTTAANCAATGGTGATCAAAGAAAATGTGTAGTAATGTATTATACAAAATAAAAATGAGTGTGCAATGCCTAAATGATTGAAGAAATGAATATTTAATTAGAAATAACATTCAAAATGGACATCTGATTAAGAAATATCTAGATACCCTAAAGCTGGCAAGGGGAATATCTTTTTTAAAGATAAACATTTATTCAAAGAAAGCTNTGAAGAAATGAATATTTAATTAGAAATAACATTCAAAATGGACATCTGATTAAGAAATATCTAGATACCCTAAAGCTGGCAAGGGGAATATCTTTTTTAAAGATGAACGTTTATTCAAAGAAAGCTTGACAAAGACTAAGAGAATCTCCCCATTCATTTATTGTGATCAGCTGATGGTCAAGGAATTTTGCCCCATGATACTCTCCAAACACTGACTTTTGGGGTGTTCCCAGAGTTCTTTATAAAATCTAAATTTTGCCTCAATATAGAAGCAAACAAAATTATGAAAAAAGATCTAGATATAAGTTAGAAGAAGATAATCTCTAGCAGTCCCTTGATGGCTACCTGATAATGCTAGAGTATTTCAAGTGGGACTTTGCTAACTTCTTATATGAAATGACCCACTCAAAAAAGATAAATTGGTTACCATTTTTAACCCACACTAATGGGGTAATTTTGACAAAGTTGCTAAGATAGTCTTCAGCCAGTGATTCATCCATGAACAATTTAATTCTAGGAAGACTATCAGTTCAGTTGCTCAGTCATATCCAACTCTTTGCATGGACTGCAGTATGCCAGGCTTCCCTGTCCATCACCAAATCCCAGAGCTTGCTCAAACTCGTATCCATTGAGTTGGTGATGCCATTCAACCATCTCATCCTCTGTCATCTCCTTCTCCTCCAGCTTTCAATCTTTCCCAGCATCAGGGTCTTTTCTGAGTAGTTCTTCACATCAGGTGGCCAAAGTATTGGAGTTTCAGCTTCAGCAACAGGCCTTCCAAAGAATATTCAAGACTGATTTCCTTTTGGATGGACTGGTTGGATCTCCTTGCAGTCCAAGGGACTCTCAAGAGTATCCCCATTCTTATCATCAAAAGATATGATCATCTTTACTTCAATACCCTCCTAAGTAATGTAGGAGACAGGAAGAATATAAGAAAAGCAAGCCTTGGCAAGGGCTGCAAAACAAATTTGTAATTATTGATAAATTGGATGCTATCAGGCATGAGACTCTTGGAACAAATCCAGAGGGAACAGTTCATAGTCTTGAAAACTAGTTATGATCCTGGGACTGGAAAACCAACCCCAGACTGGTTTTCAACTGGTGCCTCAGAGTCACATGTTTTACATATCTGGTGGAAAATCTATAGATGAGAATATTAGTCTCAGTTACTGATTTATGATTACTTTGCCAACAAAGGTCTGTCTAGTCAAGGCTATGGCTTTTCTGGTAGTCATGTATGATGTGAGAGTTGGACTGTGAAGAAAACTGAGTGCCGAAGAATTGATGCTTTTGAACTGTGGTGTTGGAGAAGACTCTTGAGAGTCCCTTGGACTGCAAAGAGATTCAACCAGTCCATTCTAAAGGAGATCAGCCCTCGGTGTTCTTTGGAAGGAGTGATGCTAAAGCTGAAACTCCAGTACTTTGGCCTCCTCATGCGAAGAGTTGACTCATTGGAAAAGGCTCTGATGCTGGGAGGGATTGGGGGGCAGGAGGAGAAACGAACGACAGAGGATGAGATGGCTGGATGGCATCACGGACTCGGTGGATGGACGTGAGTTTGAGTGAACTCTGGAAGTTGGTGATGGACAGGGAGGCCTGGTGTGCTACGATTCATGGGGTCGCAAAGAATCGGACATGACTGAGTGACTGAACTGAACTGAACTGAACTGTTTCTCAGTTACTCAGTGGTTAATGATCACTTTGTTCTTTGGCCCTAAAGGCCACATGAGTTATAGCTTAACTCCCCGCATATTGTTTCCTTCACGGCTGAAAGTACAATAAAGCTGTCTTGGATTCAGTTTCGCCACCTTCACCTTGGAGCAGTGTTGGTCCCCTGATCCTCGCTTTTCCCTGAAGTCTTGTCTTGCTTCTTGTTCTCCGGCCGTATTGTGCTTTCGGAAACCCTGCTTACAAGTAAACATTGTAAAACCTATAACCCGGAGACTTGGTTTTCTGGAAGAGACAACAACGGAGTACAGTCCTTGATCCCTGATAGAAAGAACTTTAAAAGGTGCTTTTAACAATTGACACAGGAGTCTAACACTGAAGAATCGATCTTTGGATAAACGTTTTCCAAATAAGGAAACAAACCATC
Organism: Redunca redunca; assembly: GCA_006410935.1. Classification (NCBI taxonomy): domain Eukaryota; kingdom Metazoa; phylum Chordata; class Mammalia; order Artiodactyla; family Bovidae; genus Redunca; species Redunca redunca. The sequence continues at coordinate 818,892 of SJYQ01002226.1, forward strand.
CCTTGGCAATAGCTATGGAAGTCTGAAACAGAGATTCCAAACAGAATTTGTGATAACCTTCTGAATCTGTGTGTAGCTTGAAATCTTCTAGATACTTCTCTTCTTGTTCAAGTATAGAGTGATACAAAGTTGACATATTTATATTAAAGCTCTTCAAAACAAGATATCCAAAAGACTAGCCAAACATCCCAGATTAATAAACCCTTCTTTTTCACTCTAACTTTATCCTTGCATATTTCTTTCTACTTTTGTCCAGTTTGCCTTTAGAAATTTCTGATAGCATAGCACCTATAATATGACCTTGTTGAAGATACTTTTCTTAAAATGGCTACACTTTTTTTCTTTAATTATTTCCAAAGGATTATAAGCTATTTCCAACTCTATCACTAGAACCTCACAGATGGTGAACACAGACAATGGATTTTATATCCATTTGGATGAAAATCAAATTGACACTAGTTTGCAGTGGACTCTTCTGTTAGCTGAAATATCATGTAAAACCTGAACTCTAACTGCAGAATAGAAAAATGTTTATGTGAAATGAAATATGGCAGTCTCCATGGCAGCTTGGGATACAGCTGGGTTAAGTATACAGATCTTGGGGCATCAGTAGTCCATGTGTTGTGTCCAGAGAGCCCCTGAACTTCAGCATACGAGTTATTTAATTCCACTCAAGTAATTTGCCTTCCCCAACAAAGAGAGAACCAGTTTAATGGTGTGATGCTAAATAATATATTGGAGAAAGAAATGGCAACCTACTCCAGTATTCCTGGCTGGGAAATCCCATGGACAGAGGAGCCTGGTGGACTATAGTCTATGCGGTCACAAGAGTTGGACACGATTTAGTGACTAAACCACCACCACCATATAATTATTAAAATTCTATTTTAGAAGGGAGATACATGTCTTCATTCATTTTCTACTCAGAAACCTTATTGGTAACTATAGGGTGATTGTTAGAGAATTTCAGGCATACAAGAACCTGAAACCATGGACCATTTCTCATGAACCATGGCCCATTGAGTGTGTACTCAGAAGCTTACCAATGAAATCAGCAGAAGCTAATTAGAAGATTTACTCACAAATGTCATTAACTCGATTTTATGTACACTGTTCACAAATAGTAATTCGTACAATTAAATTATAAAATTTGGACTAAGAAAAATATCATCAACCTTAGTCAAAATTATAAATGATAATTCTATCATGCTGAAGGATTGACACATTGAAGCTCTTGGATCAAGTGATGACAGACAATGCAATAACTTTAAGGTTTCTTTTAGTTAGCAAGGCAGTGTCTGTACCTTTGCTAAAACTTTACATTGTACTTGGTATATTACTCTGCTTGGACTTCTATAATAAAATATCATAGACTGGGTGGCTCAAGCAAGATACAATTCTTTTTTCAAGTTCTGAAGTCTGGAAATCCAAGATCAAGGTGACAGCAGGCTTGGTTTATAGTGAGGGCTCTCTTCCTGACTTGAAGACACCCGGGCAGGATAATACAAATTTTTTAATCAGAAATGGCAGGTTGCTATACTAAATACTTGAAAATGTGAAAGTGGCATTGGATTTGGGTAAACATTAGAGGCTGGAAAAGTTTTGAATCACCAGCTAGAAAAAGCCTAGATTGTCTTGAAGGAACTGCTGGTCAAAATAAGAGTATAAATTATGATTCTGATAAAAGGTGAATTTGGTAAAATCTCAGGAAGAAAAGTGGAAAGCCAATAGGAAGGGTTCTATCATCTTAAAGAATGCCTATATCATCATGAACAGAGGTTGGTAGAAAGTGAACTTTAAAGGTCCTTCTAGTGAAGTCTTAGATGGAAATGAGAAACATGTGATTCTAAACTGGAAGGAACGAGGATCCTCAATATATGCAGTGGCGAAGAACTCAGCCAAAGTGTGTTCTAGTGATCTTGGGAAAGTAAAATTTGCTTGTGTTGAAGCTGGAAATTTAGCTGAGATTTCTAAGAAAAGTGTTGAATGTGATTTCTCCTTATTGATGATAATAAAATGCGAATGGAGGAACACAAATCAAAGGAATTGTTAAGCCAAAATACCCAGAATGTTCAGATTTGGCAAAACTCAGCCTATCAGTATTGCAAAAAATAATAAAATATGTTCTGGAGAAGATACCAAAAGTATGGCTGGAATCACTCCATAAAGAGATTATCCACAGATTTAACCACCTATCTTACCAAGAGCCAGAACAGAGATGTGAAATGAATCAGGACCCTATAGTCCTTGCTTTCCCCACATGTCCTCTTCCTGACTTTTGCCTGTGAAAAACTTTAGTCAAAGAGTAAGTTTAATCAGAAAACTGAGAAATGAAGAAACCAGAGATGAACAGTTAAAGAAGACCAAATAATAAAAATGTTGTCATTAAGCATGGTCACAGAGAAGGCGATGGCACCCCACTCCAGTACTCTTGCCTGGAAAATCCCATGGATGGAGGAGCCTGGTAGGCTGCAGTCCATGGGATCGTGAAGAGTCGGACACGACTGAATGACTTCACTTTCACTTTTCACTTTCATGCACTGGAGAAGGAAATGGCAACCCACTCCAATGTTCTTGCCTGGAGAATCCCAGGGATGGGGGAGCCTGGTGGGCTGCCATCTATGGGGTCACACAGAGTCGGACATGAATGAAGCGACTTAGCAGCAGCAGCAGCAGCAGCAGCAAGCATGGTCAAGTGCCTTTAGTTCTTTCTCAAGGTCTATAGAAAATATTCTGAGCCGTATTCTATGAACTGTCTAGTAGGTACTGAAACCTCAAGTGAAGAAGTTAACTACATGATGACCATGCTGTACCCAAGACATGTTCTTCAGTACCTCAGTTGTGTCTGACTCTTTGCAACCCCATGGACTGCAGCATGCCAGGTTTCCCTGTCCTTCACCATCTCCAGAACTTGCTCAAACTCACGTCCATTGAGTCAGAGATGCCGTCTAACCATCTCATCCTCTGTCATCCCCTTCTTCTCTTGCCTTCAATCTTTACCAGCATCAGGGGCTTTTCTAATGAGTCAGCTGTTCACATCAGGAAGCCAAAGTATTGGAGCTTCAGCTTCAGCATCAGGCCTTCCAATGGATGTTCAAAATTGATTTCCTTTAGGATTGACTGATTTGGTCTCCTTGCAGTCAAAATGACTCTCAAGAGTCTTCTCCAAACCACAGTTCAACAGCATCAGTTTTGCAGCCCTCAGCATTCTTCATGGTCCAACTTCCACATCCATACATGACCACTGGAAAAACCATAGCTTTGACTATATCAGCAAAGTAATGTCTCTGCTCTTTAATATGCTGTCTAGGTTTGTCATTGTTTTTCTTCCAAGGAGCAAAGGACATGAGCTGTCACAATTCTGAGAGCTGGCCTCAAAAAAAAAAGGAAGAAAAAGGACTCTGGAACTGGAGATTAATGATACCTAAAACAATCAAAATGATGCTGGTCACACCACCGATGACCAATCTGAAGATGACTAGCAGAGCTAATGTGCTGTTTCTGCATGTAGCTGCCTCTCCCCCTACCCTCCGCCACCACTTCTGTCTATGAAAGCTCTTGCCTCATTTGTTGCCAGTGGCAGAGGGGAGTTGACCTTTGGAATATATCCACCCTTTGCCCCCACCACATCCCAGTTGCCAGCACCTGAAATAAAGGAAACTTTCCTTCCCACCAACCTGGCCTGTTTATTTGCTTTTGAACGCAAGCAGCTGAACCTCACATGCTCTTTTGGTAACCGTACGATTATACCAACAGGAACACTGCTAGCTGGGACTAAAATGTATGATTAAAATAAAACAGAATGGTGGAAGGATGTCTGATTTCTGAGACTCTACAGGATAAGACAACAGAGCTATTTGTCTCAGAACATGTGTTATGTTTCAAGAAAAAGGAAGAATGACTCCAAAGACAATTCAGAGATCAAGAGGACTGCCACTTTGAACACAAGCTCAGGAGGCAAGGCTGTTTCCTCCTCAGATTCAGCAGGTGGGGTCACCCTGCACAATGATGTAGGTGGGGCCAGCCCAAATAGTTGAGTATGGGGGCCACTGCTGGGGCCATGGGGGTGATGCTGCCAATTAGACCTGGAAGGAAGAGCATCTAGTAAAGAGGATTAATCTTGATCATTAAGACATTATATGATAGAATTGGAGGCAAGGAAAGCAAAATGGTGGACTAGGAGTTTCCAAAGCTTCTGTCACCCCTACCCCCCATCCTAAACAACAAAAACAAAAAAAACCACTAAAACCCACAGACAAATGAAGCTCCCCTGGTAGTTCAGTGGCTAAGACTCCATGCTCCAAATGCAGGGGCCCAGGTTCAATCCCTGATCAGGAAACTAGATCTCATATACTACAAGTAAGAGTTTGCATGTTATAACTAAGACCCAGCACTGCCAAATAAAAAACAAAAACAAATACAAACCAATGAAAATACCTCTGGAAAAACTTCAGATACAATGAAGAAGGAGCAGAAACCTTGATGCTCACAAAGAAAAGATGGCCACACAGAAAATTTTTTTACCTGCCTCATAGCATTCTCCAGAAGGTCCCTTGGAGGAGGAAATGGCAACCCTTCCCTCTACTCTTGCCCCAAAATATCCCATGAACAGAAGAGCCTGGTGGGCTACAGTCCATGTAGTCTCAGAGTGTACCACATGACTGAGGAAATGAGCCTGCTCAACCCATCCCTCAACAGAGCATCTCAGTGCCAAGGGTATCCTCTCAGAGGAATTTTGCCACACAGGGAAAAAGAAGTCTGTAGAATGCAAATATCCTCATTACTGCTAGGGATTTCTCTGAGCCTTTGTACTGATGACCCCTGCAGTCTTCACTGACACTGAGCACAACTGTCAGAGCCTAGAGCCCCAACTCCTGTATCCCCTCCTCAGGGATGACGTGGATGCTGTGCTAAGTTCTGCCTCATGGGTGCAAGTCACTGCTGTACTCTGTTCTATGGGGACAAGTGGGCAGGCATCTCACCATCCCTGGGACAAAAGCTGCTGCCCCCACTCCCTATCCCAACCTGTACAGGCTTAGACCTGCCATTCTGTGCCCCATAAGGGGGCCCAGGCACCACTGCAATCCATCAGTCTTCCCTGCTCGAATGATTCCAGTGAGACCTAGAATCCCCAGAGACCCAGAATCCTGGCTCCTCTGTGGGCTCTGAGGCATCCTGCAATGCCTCACCTACTGGCATCACCACCAAAGCCAATGTGCCTGTGCTAGCAGCTCAGATCCCCATAGGAGTTGCACAGGCCCTAAGTAACTCTTCTCTTTGGACAAGAGAGACTAAAATGGCTACCACAATCCTATCAATTATGGAATTTCAACTACAGAATGCTTTGTGAGTCATAATGCTTGCTTTTTCACCCAGAGCATCTCTTATAATGATTCTAAAGAAATTAAGTCATGCAAAATCTCATTCTAGTTCTTTCATTCTATCTTAGGGACTTCTGAGCACAAACTATAAGTGAAAACAAGCCTATAAAAATATGCATCTTTCCTCTCAAATGGCTTCCATGAAAGTTCAGTTGGTAAATGCAGGAGACCTGGGTTTGATTCCTGGGTTGGGAAGATCCTCTGGAGAAGGGAAAGGCTACCCATTCCAGTATTCTGGCTGGACACAACTGAGGGATTTTCACTTTCCTCTGAAAAGAAACTTTTTCAGATTGGTCCATGCAGCATCCTCTACTGCTACATAGATTGATAAAACACATTTTGCTTATACCACAGGTGCTTTAATTTGAAAAGACAAATTTTAGTTTAAAAGGAGTCTTGAGTTTAGTCAACAGTTTTACTACTCCCCCACCTCCAACCAATGCATTTATATATGATTTTAACATTATTAGTCCATTCTGTATTTTATGGTTTTATTGTAACTTTCAACTGTTTTAGTTTGATGCATAATCTGTTTATAAATTGTGTTTGCATGACATGGTTTATGGTATCTGTTTTTTGCACTGCTGTTTATATGGATTATAGTATAATCTATTTTATAAATATTTGATGGATATTTCAAAGTAAATTTGTACTATCTTTCAGAAAGATCAATTTATATTTGCTTATCATCCATTCATGGGGCTTCCCTGGTGGCTCAGCGGTAAAAGAATCTGCCTGCAGTGGAGACATGGAGACGTGGGTTCACTCTCTCAGTCAGGAAGATTCCCTGGAGAAGGAAATTGGCAACTCACTTCAATATTCTTGCCTGGAAAAATCCCATGGACAAAGGACCCTGGTGGGCTAGAGTCTATGGGGTTGCAAAAGAGTGGACACATTAGGGACTAAATCACCACCAATCTGTCTTAAAGAGTTATGGTAAAATCTGCAGACTAACCAATCTGATCACATGGACCACAGCTTTGTCTAACTTGATGAAACTAGCCATGCCATGTAGGGCCACTCAAGATGGATGGTCACAGTGCAGAGTTCTGACAAAATGTGGTTCACTGGAGAGAAAATGGCAAACCACTTCTCAGTATTCTTGCCTTGAGAACCCATGAACAGTATGAAAAGGCAAAAAGATAGGATATTGAAAGATGAAATCCCCAGATCAGTAGGTGCCCAATATGCTACTGGAGATAAGTGGAGAAATAACTCAAAAAGATTGAAGAAACAGAGCCAAAGCAAAAACAACACCCAGCTGTGGATGTGACTGGTGATGGAAGCAAAGTCCGATGCTATAAAGAGCAATATTGCATAGGAACCTGGAATGTTAGGTCCATGAATCAAGGCAAATTGGAAGTGGTCAAACAGGAGATGGCAAGAATGAACATTGACATTTTAGGAATCAGTGAATTAAAATGGACTGGAATGGGTGAATTTAACTTAGATGACCATTATATCTACTACTGTGGGCAAGAAGCCCTTAAGAAATGGAGTAGCCATCATAGTCAACAAAAGAGTCTGACATGTAGTATTTGGATGCAATCTCAAAAATGACAGAATGATCTGTTTGTTTCCAAGGCAAACCATTCAATATTAAAGTAATCCAAGTCTATGTCCCAATCAGGAATGCTGAAGAAGCTGAAGTTGAATAGTTCTTTGAAGACCTCCAAAATCTTCTAGAACTAATACCCAAAAAAGATGTCCTTTTCATTATAGGGGACTGAAATGCAAGGGTAGGGAGTCAAGAAACACCTGGATTAACAGGCAAATTTGGCCTTGGAGTACGGAATAAAGCAGGGCAAAGACTAATAGAGTTTTGCCAAGAGAACACACTGGTCATAGCAAACACCTTCTTCCAACAATACAAGAGAAGACTTTACACATAAATATCACCAGATGGTCAATATTGAAATCATATTGATTATATTCTTTGCAGCCAAAGGTGGAAAAGCTCTATAGAGTCAGCAAAAACAAGACCAGGAGCTGACTGGTATTGTTGACCAGGCTCAGATCATGAACCGTTTTTGTCAAATTTAGTCTTTAACTGAAGAAATTAGAGTAAACCACTAGCCATTCAAGTATGACCTAAATCAAATCCCTTATGTTTATACAATGGAAGTGAGAAACAGATTCAAGGGATGAGATCTGATAGACAGAGTGACTGATGAAATGGATGGAGGTTTTTGACATTGTATAGGAGACAGGGATCAAGAACATCCCCAAGAAAAAGAAATGCAAAAAAGCAAAATGGCTGCCTGAGGAGACCTTACAAATAGCTGTGAAAAGAAGAGAAGCAAAGAGAAAAGGAGTAAGGAAAGATATACCCATTTGAATGCAGAGATACAAAGAACAGAAAGGAGATAAAAGAAAGCCTTTCTCAGTGATCAGTGGAAAGAAATAGAGGAAAACAATAGAATGGGAAAAACTAGAGATCTCTTCAAGAAAATTAGAGATACCAAAGGAACATTTCATGCAAAGATGGGCTCAATACAGGACAGAAATAGTATGGACCTAACAGAAGCTGAAGATATTAAGAAGAGGTGGCATAATACACAGAATTACTATACAAAAAAGGTTTTCATGGTCTAGATAATCACTATGGTATGATCACTCACCTAGAGTCAGATATTCTGAAATGCGAAGCCAAGTGGGCCTTAGGAAGCATTACTATGAACAAAGTTAGTGGAGGTGATGGAATTCCAGTTGAGCTATTTCAAATCTTAAAAGATGATGCTGTGAAAGTGCTGCACTCACTATGCTAGAAAATTTAGAAGACTCAGCAGTGGCCACAGGATGGGAAAAGGTCAGTTTTCATTCCAATCCCAAAGAAAGGCAATGACGAAAAATATTCAAACTACCATACAATTGTCCTCATCTCACACACTAGTAAAGTCGTGTTCAAAATTCTCCAAGCCAGGCTTCAACAGTACGTGAACCCAACTTCCAGATATTCAAGCTGGAGTTAGAAAAGGCAGAGGAACCAGAGATCAAACTAAGAGTTCCATAAAAAATCTTTATTCCTGCTCTATTGACTATGCCAAACCTTTTGCCTGTGCAGATCACAATAAACTATAGAAGATTCTTAAAGAGATGGGAATACCAGACCACCTGAACTGCCTCTTGAGAAATCTGTATTCAGGTCAGGAAGCAATAGTTAGAACTGGACATGGAACAACAGACTGGTTCCAAATAGGGAAAGGAGTATGTCAAGGCTATATATTGTCACCCTGCTGATTTAACTTATATGCAGAGTACATCATGAAATACACCGGGCTGGATGAAGTACAAGCTGGAATCAAGATTGCTCAGAGAAGTATCAATAACCTTAGATTCTGATGATGGGAGGGATTGGGGGTAGGAGGAGAATGGGATGACAGAGGATGAGATGGCTGGATGGCATCACTGACTCGATGGACATGAGTTTGAGTGAACTCTGGCAGTTGGTGATGGACAGGGAGGCCTGGAGTGCTGCAATTCATGGGGTAGCAAAGAGTTGAACATGACTGAGTGACTGAACTGAACTGAACTGATGCAGATGACACCATCCTTATGGCAGAAAGTGAAGAAGAACTAAAGAGGCTCTTGATGAAAGTGAAAGAGGAGAGTGATCAGAAAACTAAGATCATGGCATCTGGTCCCATCACTTTATGACAAATAGATGGGGAAACAGTGGAATGGACTTTATTTTCTGAGGGGCTCCAAAATCACTGCAAATGGTGACTGCAGCCATGAAATGAACAGACGCTTGCTCCTTGGAAGAAAAGTTATGACCAATCTGGACAGTATATTAAAAAGCAGAGACATTACTTTGCCAACAAAGTTCCATCTAGTCAAGACTATGGTTTTTCCAGTAGTCATGTGTGTATGTGATTGTTGGACAGTAAAGACAGCTGAGTGCAGAAGAATTGATGCTTTTGAACTGTGGTGTTGGAGAAGACTCTTCAGAGTCCCTTGGACTGCAAGGAGATCCAACCAGTGCACCCTAAAGGAAATCATCCTTGAATATTCATTGGAAGGACTGATTTTGAAGCTGAAACTCCAATACTTTGGCCACCTGATGTGAAGGACTGACTCATTGGTAAAAACCCTGATCCTGGGAAAGATTGAATGCGGGAGGAGAATGGGAAGACAGAGGATGAGATGGTTTGATGATATCATCCACTCAATGGACATGAGTTTGAGTAAACCCCAGGAGTTGGTGATGGACAGGAAGGCCTGGCATGCTGCAGTCCATGGGGTCACAAACAGTAGGATATGACTGAGCAACTGAACTGAACTGAACTGAAAATCTGTAAAACATTGCGTTATAATAATTTATTTTTATAAGTTTTCAGAATTTTTTTGTGAAGGTTTATAAAGTAAACATCAGAGGAACAGGAATCTGTTTCATACAGGCTAATTGTTTCCATTGAATTTGATTTTGCTCTCATTCTGCTTTCTTTCATTGTGTTTAGGTAAAATGTCTCTGCATGGCCACTGTTTTCAACATTACACACATATCTCACATGGTGCAGATTCAGTTCCAGATCACCAAAGTGATTCATGTAATTTTCTTGGTTTCCTAGTGCATATAAAATGTTTGTTTACATTATAGTGTAGCCCATTAAGTTTTATATAGCATTAGGTCTAAAAACATTGTACATGTCTTAATTAAAAATGCTTTATTTCTAAAATACACTAACCACCCTGTGAACTTTCAAAGAGTCCTAATCTTCTTGCTGGGAAGTTTTGAAATTTTATCATGAGAAACGCTGGACTGGAAGAAACACAGCTGGAATCAAGATTGCCGGGAGAAATATCAATAACCTCAGATATGCAGATGACACCACCCTTATGGCAGAAAGTGAAGAGGGGCTAAAAAGCCTCTTGATGAAAGTGAAAGAGGAGAGCGAAAAAGTTGGCTTAAAGCTCAACATTCAGAAAATGAAGATCATGGCATCCGGTCCCATCACTTCATGGGAAATAGATGGGGAAACTGTAGAAACAGTGTCAGACTTTATTTTTGGGGGCTCCAAAATCACTGCAGATGGTGACTGCAGCCATGAAATTAAAGGACACTTACTCTTTGGAAGAAAAGTTATGACCAACCTAGATAGCATATTCAAAAGCAGAGACATTACTTTGCCGACTAAGGTCCGTCTGTCAAGGCTATGGTTTTTCTGGTAGTCATGTATGGATGTGAGAGTTGGACTGTGAAGAAGGCTGAGCACCAAAGAATTGATGCTTTTGAACTGTGGTGTTGGAGAAGACTCTTGAGAGTCCCTTGGACTGCAAGGAGATCCAATCAGTCCATTCTGAAGGAGATCAGCCCTGGGATTTCTTTGGAAGGAATGATGCTGAGGCTGAAACTCCAGTACTTTGGACACCTAATGCGAAGAGTTGACTCATTGGAAAAGACTCTGATGCTGGGAGGGATTGGGGGCTGTCGGGCCCTACATGGGAAACCTTGAAAAAGAAAAAGGCTAGTATTGCGGACGGAAACTAAGATGGCGCCTGGCGGAAGAGATGGGGGCATAGTCTATGTTGTCTGTCAAAACTTCTGATTGGCTCTCTTGATTTCTGTGCATGTAGACAGCGCGTGATCACCATAGACTCCCATTATAATGATGGCACATGACGATTTGACCTATAATGTGATTGGTGTAACTATGGAAACTCCCTTGCAAACCCCTCCCCGCTTGCCTTTATAAGCAGGGAGTTTGTAACAATAAAGCGGAACCGCACTAGACGGAACCCCTGTTGCGTCTGATTGTCTCTCTCTCGCCGAGGGGCTGGGTTGGCGGACAGCAGACTCACCTTTCCTTGGGACCCCTCAGCTCTCTGCTGAGGGAAGTTCCACTGCCTCTCTCTCTTTCTGCGGAGCGCCCCCCGCAGGGGGCAGGAGGAGAAGGGGACGACCCAGGATGAGATGGCTGGATGGCATCACGGACACGATGGACGTGAGTCTGAGTGAACTTCGGGAGATGGTGATGAACAGGGAGGCCTGGCGTGCTGCGATTCATGGGGTCGCAAAGAGTCGGACATGACTGAGCAACTGAACTGAACTGATCAAAATGTGACAGAGACACAAATTGAGTAAATGTCAGAAAAATGATACTGATAGACTTGCTTGACACAGGGTTGCCACAGTCTTTATTTTTTTAAATTTAAAAGAAATGCAATATTTTTACAGTATAATAAAGTAAAAAGCAATAAAACAAGATATACTTGTATTAATAACAAGTTACTCACATTGTTCACTTTATTTAATTATTTATTCAGTTAAAAATGTTTATGTAGATAAACTGGGTAGACACATTTGCTGCCAACCAACAATATCCCATCTTTCTTCCTAACTAAATAATAAAGACATGGTCAGGAATCAGAAAGTAAGGTGGCTTTTCCAGGGGGTGCATTATTAGTGATCCAAATCAATTGGAGTAATCTCCTTCTCCTTTGCCAGTGAGGTTTAAGGACTGTTATATAATCCAGTTTTCCAAATGAGATGAAAAGGGAAATTTACTTGTTAGATTCCAGGAAAGCTTTTCTCCATGAATGAATTAAATAGACCTTTGATAAGCCCATTCTCTCAAATACCCGCAGGTAACTTCACGACCTTTTTGTAATTGATAGACAAGCTGATTCTTAGAGCTGCAGGAGCCATATTGTTTCCATATGAGGAAGATTCAAGAAAACTGCAGAGAGACCGACCAGCTGCCAATGAGTCATTTAATTACTGAGGTAAACAACTCCTGTCTACCTGTGGACTTATTATCTGGAGATTTTTCTGGCCCAAGGTCCTATAGACTTCTTAGCCTCAATTTTCTCATCTTAAATATGGATAATAAAAGTGATACCTTTTTAAGGTATCATGAGGGCAGTAAAACTAAACAGAGATGATGATTATAATATACAAAGTGCTAAAAAAATGCCAGCTATTGTTTTATTATTGTCTTGGTTAAATTTCTTTTATCAGTTGTTGTGATATTTGCAGTCAGATGTGTGCTGTTACAACCAAACAAGTCGTAGGGTCACCTGCTGGCAGAGATAAATTCAACCCCTTGGTATCAGCAGGGGATTGGTTTCAGAATCCCACTAATGTCAAAATCCATGGATACTCAAATCCCTTTTATAAAATGGTGTAATATTTGCATATAACTTCTGCATATCCATAAACTTTTAAAGTCATTTCTGGATTACTTATAATACCTAATGGAATGCAAATACTATATAAATAGTTGCTGGCATGCAGCAACTTCAAATTTTGCTTTTATGGACTTTTTGGAATTTTTTGTTTTTAATATAAAATTTCAATCCTTGTTTGGTTGGATTCACAGAGGCAGCTCCCATAGATACAGAGAGTCTGACTATAGGTAGCAGTTTCATGGCATATACTATAATTGTAGCTTAGATTTAGATAGTTTTTATTGAAATAATGATCAAGGTGATTTTCTATTTAGTCTCATTAATTTATGTAAGATAGTTTTCCTTATTCTTTCTTCATTCTAAAGCACTGAAAAACTGTCTCCTACCACCCTTCTGCCACAGGGGTAAAAAAAAAAAAAAAGGCCAAGTAGAGCTGAGAAGAAATTTGATGTCTCTCAGTCATTGTTTTTTTATACTGAAATTTCTGATATTGCTGTCAAGGTTTTAAGCCCCATTTGAGAATATATGTGCATTTGATTTTTTCTTTTAGTTATCCAGCTTAATTTATTTTTATTATTAAATGTATTTTTTGCAGATAGATACAATTGTGTCATACTTTAGATTCCAGATATAAGTGATATTATATGGTATTTGTCTTTCTCTTTCTGACTTACTTCATTTAGTATGATAATCTCCAGCTGCATCCATATTGTTGCAAATGACATTATTTCATTCTTTATTATAGCCAAGTAGTATTCCAACAGTGCCTTACTATATAGCCCAGAGAACTACACACAGACCCTATGATAAACCATAATGTAAAAGAATATTTTAAAAAGATATATATATATATAACAGAATCACTTTGCTGTACAACAGAAATTAAGATAATATTATAAATCAACTATACTTCAATAAAAAAGAAAAAAGTAATTTTGAAATAAAGTAGCACCAAAGTACATGGAGATTTGAGATGCTGTCTGTGTCATTATGATATCCCATGCTTGGGGACAAACCAGCATTACTATCTCTCTTCCATTAGATCATCTGGACTTGTCTGATCCATGCAGAGGCAGTATAATCAAAACTATTAGATGAGGGCCTGTCTGCTACTTTGTTGCCAGCAAATGCCCAGTTTGCTTATACTTTCCAAACTTCTTTTAAAAAGTCAAACAGCTTTCTTTCTCCCTTCCTACCTCTCCCTCCCCCACTGTTACAACTCAATATCTACTCAGTATGATTTTTATCTAGCTTATAAAGGGAATAAAAGCATTGGTTTTCAAGAATCATCCACTGAAGTCATAAAAGGGATCTGGAATTCAAGATGTAGTCAGAATATTTTAAGGACATTACAGTGCAGTGTATGCATCCTTCAGTCTTTTGGGCAGTAACATTGGACCATTTTAAGTGTAGAAATAAAAACATTGGTGAAAATAGATTAAATTATGTACAGTATTATGAATTTTCATTGATATATTTTATTTAGTTTATAAAAATGAATAATTGCCTTAATAGACTTTATTTTCTGAAGTCAGGCTATTCTTGTCATTACCATATATCTTTTCTTGTCTCATATAAACATTTAATGTTTTATCAACAAATGTCTGTGATGAGGAAAACAAAAGGAGATTGAGCAATCAAGTCAAATTATTATATTACTTATACCACACAGCCTTTCAAATAAAATGTGGTTACATTGAATGATTTGCACATTTTCCTGCCCAAAATGCCAAGAAACCACAAAATTTCTTTAAAGAATTTATTTCATAGTTAGTGTAAAGCTCCATACCCACCATAGAAGTGGTAAAGAAAGCAAAAGAGTAAATCAAATTTTATTAAAAATAATTTTAACCAGGATAATTTGTTAAAAGTAGAAGGTCAAAATGGGAAATTAAAGGAATATGAATATTGGTTTTTCCAGCAGTCATGTATAGATGTGAGAGTTGGACTATAAAGAAAGCTGAGCATTGAAGAATTGATGATTTTGAACATTGATGTTGGAGAAGACTCTTGAGGGTCCCTGGGACTGCAAGGAGATCCAATCCTAAAGGAGATCAGTCCTGGGTGTTCATTAGAAGGACTGATGTTGAAGCTGAAAGTCCAATACTTTGGCCACCTGATGCAAAGAGCTGACTCATTTGAAAAGACCCTGATGTTGGGAAAGATTGAGGGCAGGAGGAGAAGGGGACTACAGAGGATGAGATTGTTGGATGGCATCACCGACTCAATGGACATGGGTTTGGGTCAACTCTGGCAGTTGGTGATGGACAGCGAGACCTGGCATGCTGCAGTTCACAGGGTCACAGAGTTGGACACGACTAATTGACTGAACTGAACTGAATATTATGGAAAATCCAAAGTATTAAAATCCTTTGTTGTTGTTATTTAGTGACTAAGTCGTGTCTAACTCCTTTGCAACAGTGTGGACTATAGCCTGCCAGGCTCCTCTGCCCATGGGATTTCTCATGGACAGAGGCAAGAATTCTGGAATGGGTTGCCATTTCCTTCTTCAGGGGATCTTCCCAACCCAGGGATCTACCCCAGTCTCCTGCATTTGCAGGTGGATTCTTTACCACTGAGCCACCAGGGAAACCCATTAGAACTCACACTTGAGAGTAAAGGTAGTAAAGATTCAGTTTTCATACTCACACTGGATTTAATCTTGGTATTATTTCACCATATTCTCCTTTTGAATATAATTCAGTATATAACAAGCTCATGAAATTTTGGATATTGGAAAAGGCATATGATTTTGCCCCCAGTTTTCTTTGTTTTTCCACCCCTGAGGTCTTTCTTAATGTATCACTTATGCCTGCTATAGATTAAATGGTAGTCCTCCTCACATTTCTACATGGAAGCCCTAATAACTAATGTGATGATGTTTGGAGGTAGGGCCTTTGAGAGATAAATGTTTAGATAAGGTCATTAGGGCTGAATCCCCATGATGGGATTAGTGCTTTTACAAAACAACAAAGATATATAAGATCTGTCTTCATGTCTGAATCAAGAACTGGGCCTGTGAGGTAAAATCACAGAAAGAGAAAACTTACCTAGAACCCTATCATGCTGGCACCCTGACCTAGGACTTCTAGTCTCCAGAACCACGAGAAATACCAGTCTCTGGTATTTCATTAGAGCAGCATGAACTAAAACAATGCCTAATATGACTTTTCTGATCTTCAAGGTCAGGGTTCACAAGGGCCCCTTGCATTTGAAGGGGCTTGTAACATTTTAAATGATTGATCTTTCAGAAATGAATTTTTCTTATCTGAAGACCTTTTAAAATCCATTATTATTTGTTATTTGTGAAAAGATAATATTTCTGGGAGTTCCAAGCAATGCAAATAAATGTGGCATCACTTCTTATGCCACAAAAGAATCATTAATACTTTAAGGAAAGCACATTGGGCTCCTTAGCACTCTAAAGAGATGAACAATGTCTCAGACTATTAATGATAATAATAGACTTTCCCTCCTGTTTTTGCAGTGATTAAAAATTTATGTGAGAAGAGTGAAGAAATTTTATGACAATTTACTTCTTTTTTAAAAAATATAAATTTATTTATTTTAATTGGAGGCTAATTATTTTACAATATTGTATTGGTTTTGCCATACATCAACATGAATCTGCCACGGTATACACGTGTTCATCATCCTGAACCCCCCTCCTACCTCCACCCCATATCATCCCTCTGGGTCATCCCAGTGCACCAGCCCCAAGCATCCTGTATCATGCATCGAACCTGGACTGATGATTCATTTCACATACGATATTATACATGTTTCAATGCCATTCTCCCAAATCATCCCACCCTCACCCTCTCCCACAGAGTCCAAAAGACTGTTCTATACACGCCAGGCCTCCCTGTCCATCACCAACTCCCGGAGTTCACTCAGACTTACC
>SJYQ01002226.1:836281-857080 GCA_006410935.1 Redunca redunca
CTGGGATGGAAGAAAGAGTAATATAAAGATGGCATTTCTCATCATACTGACCTCCAGATATAATGCAATTCCAATAAAATGTCCAACAATTAGTATGTGTGTACACACATGTGTGCATATGTATGCATCTATTTAAATTGACAGTCAAAATTCCAACATATTTACAGGCTTAGAAAGGATAGCTACTACTAAAATATATTTGAAGGAGAAAATAGTGGGAGAATTTACTACTTGGAAAATATGTAATAAAGCAGTATTAATTAAGAGAAAATGGAATTGTAAAGTAATGTAAATTGATAATGTAACAAAACTGGACCTAGAAGTCGACTGACATAAATATGGCACCTGATAAGTCTATCACAGTCTTTGTTCTAGTCAATGAATATTTGACATACTGTCTCTCCAAGTGATAAAATATACCCATCCCAAACATTCAGTCATATCAACAAACTCAAGCAACATTTTCTCTGATGAGGTATAGTGAGTTCTAACATAAATTGCAGTTATGGATGCTATTGAACTAAAAACACATGTTATGTACACTCCATACATCTAATATATACTGATAATTGGGATTTAGAAAAAATCTAGTTACAACAAACACTGCTATTTAGGAAAGAGAAAAATGAGGACCATGTATGATCCATTAGTCTGTAGCAACTCTAAAATTTCATTGAGCAGACATTCCAAAGGACATATATTCTGAGATTAGTTGCCGGGAGCCAGGGTGAGGAATTCCACCCGTGACAAGGTCATGTGGAAGGAAGCCTGACAAACGCAAGGATGTGATGGCTTCATGTTTTCCCCCTGGAATTTCCTGAGCATCCACCCCCCGCAAAAATAAAAATCTGCCGGCTTTTGTTCTCTGCTTCTCTACTCTTCTGATACACTCCGGAGAAAGTTATCTCTAAGCTTTGGTCTTCTGCATTTGAAAGGGTTGTTTCAGTTAAACCTCCTCTGGTAGTTCTTGAGCTTGCCTAACAGGTTCCCCGGACCCCTTACAGCTTGTGAATTGCTTGCAGCCCCAAACTGGGAGAGGCACAAAGCTTAAAAGCATCTTAAAGATACAGAGCCTTTTCTAAAGAGTTAAAAACCATATTGGTGATGGGTTTTCACTGTTGATTCAATGATTGCCGCCAGGCCTCCATATTCTTTATCTTTTAGGCACCTGGGAGGACGTTAATCAATGTAATGGGATATGGAAAAAGATATATAGTAGTTTTGATGCTAGCAACACTAGACTTTTGAGTTAATTACTTTTCTTTTGTTATAAATCACTGTACTCCTTTCACTTGTTATAATTTGTTGTATCTTTGCTATGTAAGAATGTAACTTTATTTAGTGCTTTCTGAGAGTGGCACCAAAACTTTGGGAAGATCAACACAAATAAGTCTTCTGGTCGACAAACCCTCATCAGGAAAAAAGCCGTAAAATGTTAATTGGTCCTTTTGGGCTGGAAGGTGTTGTAAAGCATCTAAGACTTGTGTTTGCAGTCAGGTATGCAGAGAGAAAAACCTGGTTTTGATAAGAGTCTAAACTGCTAACTGCATAACTTTGTGTTACCCATTGATCTCCATGTATTATCAAAAATATAAATAGCCCCTTGAACAATAAAAGGATGGACCTGTTTCTCGGACTAGTCTCTCGGCCTAGTTTCTTGGGAATATGGCTCCCCCCATGTCTGTTTCTCTCACCCCTTTTCCCTCTCCTTCCTTCTCTTCTTTACTCTAACTTCAGGCTGAATTCCCATCTGGAGCTGGCGGCTCACCAAGTCTACTTACTTGCTCTGGCACTAAGATCCATGAGAGAGAACGCCCAAGGCGGGGCACTCGCCGATATTCGAGTGGGCGCTGGTGGCCTACGTAGATGGTGCAAGCTCCTTGTCTGGAACTTTATTGGCCTTCCCCGTAAACCAAGTTATTCAGACTCTTTTCTCCACCTAATTTTCCTACTACACTATTTTTTCTCAATCTCTTTTATACTTCTTTCCCCGCCAGCGCTGTCCACGCTTCGAATTTCCCTGGATCCACTGGGGCTGGACCCCGGCAATTAGTGGGTGGGAATAAACTATTAAGGTATGAATCCCACTCCATTTATTCTTCATAAGTTTATAATATGTGTTTCTGTGGGTTGCCTTGACATGTCTTCTGTGGTCTTGTCTATCAGACACTGTGAAAAGGTCTGAGATTCTACAATATTTGTGGTTAAACATGATATCTGCTATAGTTTCATAGATGTTGATAGAAAACTTGAGTCCTGGAATAGAGGCAAATAAGTTTATTATTCACAACAATAGCACTAGCAAGAAAGTCAACATTTTTTGTGCCTGTCTCCTCCCCCAATTCCCACAGTGTGACATTAAGAAGACAAGATGATCCTTGAATAATACAGTGGGTTGCATTATTCCAAAAAATATGAATTTAAGGAACACATGTCTTTTATAAGAGGAAGTAAGACTACCTGACTCAGAAAGAGACATTATCTTTCTCATTACGGACAGTAAACTTTCCAGATTTTTGCCTAAAGAGACATTCTTTCTATTTTCCAAAGCTGTTCACTATGTAAACATCATTGCAAATACAGTTCAGAACTATATAGTCTCTTAACACTTGCCTTTTTATCTTTCTCCTGGGCCAGCTTTGAAGTAGGCATTGCAGAATAAGTCCTCCAAGGAAACTAGGACAGGGGTTAGAAAGACTTTTTTAGATTGTTTCTTGATTGTAAAAGGTTTGGGCAGTCAGAATCATTTTTTATTTCAATATTATTATGTCTTTGGCAGACAAAAATCTTCAAATTTAGTTTAAAAAAATTGTTGCTTGTTACCTATTTGCTTGTATACAACTCCATGTGTCATTAACCATATGCATGGGCTGAGACTAGAAATTTCTTCTTATTTGGTTTTATTGTGGATATTCTGAGCCTAATGGTTTGATAAGAGAGCCAACATCCTTACCCTAAAAAAATAAGAAAAAAAAATTACTGTTAAGACTACCTGGTTCTTTCAACCCATTCAGGTATTTTAAACATTGGTGTCTGGGTTTAAGCTAGATTTCCTAGTTGCCATTATGCTGAGCTCTCATTGGCCTTGGTGGCTCATCAGTTCAGTTCAGTTCAGTCACTCAGTTGTGTCCGACTCTGCGACCCCATGAATCACGGATTGCCAGGCCTCCCTGTCCATCACCATCTCCCAGAGTTCATTCAAACTCATGTCCATCGAGTCGGTGATGCCATCCAGCCATCTCATCCTCTATCGTCCCCTTCTCCTCCTGCCCCCAATCCCTCCCAGCATCAGAGTCTTTTCCAATGAGTCAACTCTTCACATGAGGTGGCCAAAGTACTGGAGTTTCAGCTTCAACATCAGTCCTTCCAGTGAACACTCAGGACTGATCTCCTTTAGGATGGACTGGTTGGATCTCCTTGCAGTCCAAGGGACTCTCAAGAGTCTTTTCCAACACCACAGTTCAAAAGCTATGGTGGCTCATAGCATGTCTCAATTTTGTTTTTATTTTTTAGAATTAATATGTTGCCACACCCAACTCTCCAGTCCCTAAATTTCTGAACTTTGTTCTCTTTTATGCCTTCTTGCAAAGGGGAGATTTTTTTTTTACCTTAGAGTAACCATATCAAATGCAACCAAATAGAAGCCAATAGACAAACATTATTAACATTCTTTTTCCCAACTTCTATTCCTAAAACTAACGTATTAGAGCCATTGTCTGCCTTTAAAATCACAGGTGAAAATATGAACTAGTATCATGCCTCTTCCTTCCATGGACTGTCATGTTTCCAACTCTCAATAGTAGTTTGCTTTTTTCTTACAGCCAGGCATATATTTTAGGCTTTTTCAAATTATGATAGTACCCTAATTCTAAGTACACATTCTGTAATTTTCTATAGCAAGCAATCCTCAAAGTCTCAGTTGTTTAAAGAGAGATTACTTTTCTACACATCACATATGTCTTTTGAGTGTAAGTAGGGATTTGTTGCTTCTAATAGTCTCAGCAACCTAAACAGATAAATCAGCTTCTTTTTTGAATGTTGTGGGACACTGAGCTATAGAAAGAAAAAAGTAGTGGGGGAAGAGGGTCTTGCATTGACAATTAGATGTTCAAACCCAGGAGAGACACAGTTATTTTCTTAGAATTCACATTCTTGACCACCATACCTCACTCAACCTCAAAATGTCAGCAAGTATAATTGGTGCCTATGTTTAGATGGTTATTGATGTTTAGTCGCTATATTGTGTCCAACTCTTTTGCAGTCCCATGGACTATAGTCTGCTTGTTTCCTCTAATCATGGGATTTTCCAGGCAAGAATACTGAAGCGGGTTACAATTTCTTTCTCCAGGGGATCTTCCTGACCCAGAAATCCAACTTGCATCTCCTGGATTGGCAGGTGAATGCTTTACCACTGACCCACCTGAAGTCCCATTTAGATGGTATATAGTGTAATCATAATTTTTATGCTCTCTGGGAAAGTAAAAATTTTGTGTGACTCATTTCATTGCAAAAATTCATTTCATTGCAGGGATTAATATATTACATAATAACAATATATTAATAAAAGTAGAAAATTAGAAATGTACAATAGAAAATAACTNTAATATATTACATAATAACAATATATTAATAAAAGTAGAAAATTAGAAATGTACAATAGAAAATAACTGTCATAGCAGTTGAAATGTTTATGAAGAATGGGAAAGAGAAAGCACATGATGTAGGAACAGTATATGGTAGGGGGGCTTGAAAAGTTGCAGGGAGTTCTGTGTCTTCATCTGCTAAGTGGTATGGGTATTCACTTCATAATGAAGGAGGATGAGAGAAAGGAGGTTAGATTCAGAAAATCCAGTGACCTATCCCTTTCAGAATACGCATGGGGCCTGAAGACATGCACATATTGGGTGGGGTGGGGGGTGAGGGGTTGTATGTTCTGTCACCTATAAGGTTGAATGTTCAGCTGAATCCTGCTGCTGGAATGTTGCTGCTTCTGCCACAGATGCTGACAGGGCTCTTGAGGCCTGAGCTGAATACTCAACCAGAAAAGGAATAATAATACAGAAGTTTGGAAATGGAGAGTAATAAGCCTAGGTGCCAGGAGTTGCTGATAATAGGGACCTTAGGAGTTGAGTTGAAGAAAGGCATTCTTGCCTCTTTTAAATGATTCCTGAACCAACCATGGGCAGGGGACAGATGTGGCTTCTACAAGCTCTTCTCTTTACTTGTGTGACATGTTTAATCTATATAATAGAATTAGACACAGTGAGACAGTATAACATAGCTAAATATGAATTGCTTTGAAATTAGGCAAATCTGTACTGCAATATCAGTTCTACTATTTATATGTGAACTTAGAAAAGTAATTTAATGATATCTAAGCATTTTATCTGTAAAAAGCATGATACAAATATTCAATTACAAGGGCACTGTGAGTTAATACTTAAGAAGTACTTGACATAATGCATGGCACAAGGTTGCTATTCAATAAATGTCAACAGCTGGTATTATGATCATTGATAGTATCATTTTTTATTTATAGTCATAGTACCTGATGTTTACTTATATGTCCTCTTTAGAAGTCAGTAAATACTTTGTGTTTCCTATTTAATGTGGTATGCTATGTACTTTATTATCTATTCCATATTATTTTTCTATTTGTACACAGTCATTAAAGCATAGAAATAAAAAAAAATTACACTTTTGTAGAACACACCAGAAACAAGTGTTTAATTATAGAGAAGTACTTTGATTGATAAGACTCAACAATAAAGGCAATGAAAATACCACTACATACTTTTTCAGAACAGTCACAGTCCAGAACACTGACAGCATCAAACGCTGGCAAGGTTGTGCATCGGTTATTCATTGCTAGTGGGAGTACAAAATGGTAGAGGCATTTTGGATGACAGTTTGGCAGCTTCTTACAAAACAAAATGACTCTTGGCCATACACCCAGTCATCACACTTCCTGGTATTTACCCAAATGTGTTGAAAGCTTCTGTCCACACAAAAATTTTCTTACAGATGTTTATAGCAGCTTTATTCACAATTATCAAAACTTGAGATCAAAAAGATTCCCTTCAGGACTTCCCTGGTGGTTCAGTGGTAAAAAATCTGCTTGCTAATGCAGGAGACATGGGTTTGATCCTTGATTCAGCAGGATCCCATGTGCCACAAAGCAACTAAGCTTGTGTGCCATAACTACTCTAGAGCCTGTTAGCCACAACTCTTGAGACCATGTGCCATGACAATTGAAACCCAAGCACCCTAGAGCCCTTACTCCAAAACAAAAGAAGCCAGCATAGTGAGAAGCCTGAGCACCGCAATAAGAGAGCTGCTCTCACTCTCTGCAACTAGAGAAAAGCCCTTGCACAGCAATGAAGACACAGCATGGCCAAAAATAAATAAAAAGAAAAAAGAAAAAAAGATACTCTTCAATTAGTAAATTATGAGCAAAGTGTGGTACATCCAGACATAAACTATTATTCAGGGGTAAAAATAAATGAGCTATTCAGCCATGAAAAGACATGGAGGAACCTTAAATGTATAATATTAAGTGACAGAAGCCACTCTGAAAAAGGCGACATACTGTACAATTCCATGTATATGGAATTCTGGGATAGAAAAACTACAGAGATGGTAAAAGGATCAGTGGTCTCCAGAAGCTGGAGGAGGTGGGAGTGAAGAAAAGAATGATAAACAGAGCACAGAAGATTACGAGAGTAAAAAATATTCCATATGATACTACAATGGCAGATAAATGTCATTATACATTTGTCTAAATCCAGTGAATGTAATATGGACATGAACTTGAACAAACTTCAGAAGATAGTGGAGGACAGGGAAGCTTGGGGTGCTACAGTCCATGGGGTCTCAAAGAGTCAAACATGACAGAGAAAAAACAACAGCAACAATGGCATGTAAAACAACAAGCTATATACAACTAAAATACAGATCAAAGACACTGAAAAGTTAATGATGTATCAATGTAGGTTTGTGATTGTAACTAATGTGTACTGTCGGGAGATGGGAAGTTCATAGCAAGTGAGGTTTTGTTGAAATAAGGCTACATGGGAGTTCTCTATACTTTCTGTTCAGTTTCACTATGAACGTAAAATCACTCTAAAAAAATATTGATTAATTTAAAAAAGAACTGAAATTGAAAAAAAAATTAAAAAGTTGTTACAAAATTATTTGCTACTTTGATTAGTTGAATCTCTTTATTGATTCTCGTGGCAAGATATATAGGATAAACTGCTCCAATGAAGAATCATACAATTAATCACAGGGAAATGAGGCAAACAGAAAGTTAATCTTACATTAAATTATTTGAAACATTCCTTGTTCCATAAAAGCAGGCCAAGGAATGCTGACATATACTTCATCTCTCTTCATTCATCTTGCTTCTTTAGAGGGAAATGTGCATAATTAAATTCAAGTTGTCAGTATTTCCAGAAATATGTAGCTAAATAAGACATTCATGTCACTTTGTCTTTCTGATAACTTCCTGGAAAGTTATTCAATTAAATAGGCTAACACGCTGTTATAATGGGAGACATCTCTATGTAAGTTGCTACAAGGCAAGAGTGACTAAATCAGGTTGCTAGTGTTGCCTCTGAGCCAAGTTTTGACAGGATTTTTAACTTCTCTCTCTCTCTCTCTTTTTTTTTCCCCCGTGGAGTTTTGGCTTTTCAAAATGTGACAGTGAAACAGAAGAGGCTGCAGTTGATTCTGTTCCAAAAAAGGAAAACATCTGGAAGTAGGAAAATAGACAATGGTGCATGTATGATCTACTTGATACATGCTGTGCCAGGTAGAATTCCTTGCCAGACCTCCCTTTCTTTGTCCTCCTTAACAATATAGTCATCCCGCAGTATTCGCAGGGGATTTGTTCTAGGATCCTTGCAGATACTTAAGTCTCTTATATAAAATAGCAGTGTTTGTATATAACCTATGCCCATCATCTCATATATTTTATCTTTGTGCGTGTGTGCTAATTCACTTCAGGTGTGTCTGACTACATGACCCTATGGACTATAGCCCACCTAGCTCCTCTGTCCATAGGAATCTCCAGGCAAGAATACTGGAGTGAGCTGTCATGCCTCCTCCAGGGGATCTACTCAACCCAGAGATCCAACCCGAGTTGGATCAAGAACTCCTGCATCAAGAACTGGCAGGCCACTAGCACCACCTTTTATCTCTAGATTACTTATAACACTTAATGTAATATAATTACTATGTAAATAGTTGTAAATACAATGCAAATGTTGAAAACTGTTGCCAATGAGTAGCAAGTACAAGTGTTAATTTTGATTTTTTCTTTCATTCATTTTTGTTTGTTTTCCTAACTGGGTAATGCAGCGTGTAAGATCTTAGTTCCTAGACCAGGGATCAAACCTTCTCCTCCTGCTGTAATAGTGTAGAGTCTTTACCACTGGATCATCAGAGAAATCCCCAGGTTCAAGTTTTGCTTTTTGGAGCTATCTGGATTTTTTTTCCAAATATTTTTGTTAGGATGTTGGTTGAATCTGGGGATGCAGAACCCATAGATAAAGTGGTTAACTGTACTGAAGCTGTGGCCGGTAAGAATTTTTCCTTTGCTGCTGTCTCCAGATTAGACTTTGTTAATAAAAAGAGCTAGAGGGGGCACTGTAGAGCTTTTCCCTTCTTCTGATGTGTTATTTTTGATAGCAAGAGACCCACTAAGTCAGCTTGTTGGAGGTCTAATAGCACTGATTTTAGGCACCTTTGTAGACTAGCTATGGTTCTCACCATCCATCAAGTTTTCACCACTGGACAAGCCACTCTTGCATCTGAGCTCTGGGTTGTCCTCTCTGGCAGGTTTCTTCAGCCCTGGGAAGCTGGTGTTCTAGTGCAGCCACACCTTCTACAGAGAGATCTGAATTTAAGTTGGGGGATAAAAAGATACATTAAGTCTGTCCACTTCTTATTCTCATTACCTGGGTTTTCAGGAGAGTAGTAGCTGAGATATGCATTTACAACTTCTATATACCTTATAATTTTTTCTTTTAACCTTTAATCACCTAGCTAACAATTTTCTTTTTCCAATTCTTGGTAGTGCTTATATCTTCTAACTAGATGCTGATTGAAACACACTTATTAAATATAAGTACTGTCAATGAAAAAAAGTGTTGCCTCCTATATAGGTGAACAAAGGATGCTACAGTCAGCAAGCCATCACATTACAGCCACACTCACAGTTAGCCTGGAGGGAACCTAGGAAAAGAACAGAATGCCTGCCATTTAGCTATCAGCCCCTGTAGCCACCCTCCAAAGTTGCACCCTGAGGAGACTCAAGATGAGAAAGCACAAGATACTCACCCTAGAGAGCTGAGATGCCTATCAAAGGAATGATTTCAGTAAGCCCAGACTGGCATCTTCCCATGCATAGAAAAGTGCTAAATTCATTGACTTGAAATGTCTGGTTTTCTTTATATTTTGTAATATTTTGATGTTCCAACTACCTGGTATTTGTTGCAAAATCTCCTATATAACCTTTCCTCTTTGAAATAGTTTCACAGAACTGAGAGGCTGTGTCCAAGGTTTAAGTCCTCAGTTTTGTTCATCAAATAAAACATAATTCTCAATTTTCAAGTTGTGCATTTTTTTCAATCAGCACTGCTTAGTAATAGGAAGTCCAAAAACAGTGATATGAAACAAACTATTTGAAGAGTGGTGGCTAGGGCAAGAAAGCTTATTCTCTCACAATCTTGCTTTTTAACAATGCAACTATTTAAATGGAGCACTCATTTCATCAATGAGAACTAATGAAAAATTAGTATCTACTAAGATGGGGAAACAATGGAAACAGTGACAGACTTTATTTTGGGGGGCTCCAAAATCACTGTACATGGTTACTGCAGCCATGAAATTAAGATGCTTGCTCCTTAGGAGAAAAATTATGACCAAGCTAGACAGTATATTAAAAAGCAGAGACATTACTTTGCCAACAAAGTTCCATCTAGTCAAGGCTATGGTTTTTCCAGTAGTCATGTATGGATGTAAGAGTTGGACTCTAAAGAAAGATGAGCACTGAAGAATTGATGCTTTTGAACTGTGGTGTTTGAGAAGACTCCTGAGAGTCCCTTGGACTGCAAGGAAATCAAACTAGTCTGTTCTAAAGGAAATCAGTCCTGAATATTCATTGGAAAGACTGATGCTGAAACTCCAATACTTTGGCCATGTGATGTGAAGAACTGACTCATTAGAAAAGATCCTCTTGCAGGAATGATTGAAGGTGGGAGGAGAAGTGGATGACATAGGATGAGATGGCTGAATGGCATCATTGACTCAATGGACATGAATTTGAATAAGCTCCAGAAGTTCCTGATGAACTGGGAAGACTGGCGTACTGCAGTCCATGGGGTCACAAAGAATTGGAAATGACTGAGCGACTGAACTGAAGAGATATATTCCAACTGTTAATAAAGATATGTTTGTGTATGTATGTGTGTGTGTGTGTGTGTGTGTGTGTGTGTGTGCATTTAAATACAGGATCTCGGAAGACAAACCCACTAACTTTTCTTTAGATTTCAATTTATTTTTTGTAGTGTTCCATGTGTTGTGTGTGCATGAATCACTTCAGTAGTGTCTGACTGTGTTACACTACGGACTGTAGCCTGCCTACACTATGGACTGCTCCTTTGTCCATGGGATTCTCCAGGCAAGAATACTGGAATGAGTTGTCATGCCCTCTTCCAGGGGATCTTCCAGACCCAGGAGTGAAACCTGCATCTCTCAGGTGTTCTGCACTGGCAGGCAGGTTCTTTACCAGTAGCGTCACCTGGGAAACCCACATGCATTGTTAGATTTATTTATTTAATATACCCTATCTTCTAGTTTCTTGAAATAATATATTCTGCCGTATAATAATTCTACTTCCCCTATTGCTGCTGCTGTTTAGTCACTAAGTCATATCTGACTCTTTGCAACCTCACGGACTCTAGTCCACCAGGTCCTCTGTCCGTGGGATTTCCCAGGCAAGAATACTAGAGTGGGTTGCAATTTTCTTCTCTAGGGGATCTTCCCTTATTAGTAAAATGTATAAAAGGAGATTATCCAGCCACTACCACCTACATGCATTGTTTAAATGGTCATTTAATTGTCTTACTTTTACCAGTATGAGTATTGCAATGTACTTCACACATAGAAGTTAAGCAATTTTGGGAAAGAAATGTGATCTTGTCTGGTGGACAGAATAAATTGTAGAATTCTCAATAGCTTTTCTGCTGCTTCTTCTACGTATGTATTTTCTAAGGTAAAATCACTGATTATTTGTTAGGTGAATTTTAATGTATGGGTATAAGTTTCCCGAAGGAAGAGAATTTTCTCAATTCTGCTTTATTTACCACAATGAAGAGCATCAAGTACCTGTTTGCTGAATGGTTGATCCCTCTTAGAACTGTAAAAATATAGCAATAATTCAAAATTCAAATATCTGAATTTGCCCTTATTCATGGTTACATATTACTCCATTCTTTTGACTTTGACTTTCTTCAATTCTAACACTTTCTCTCATTTTATACTACTTATCTACTTCTTTAATTAATGTCCTTGTTATTGCCCTCACCTCACTCTGTTCAATGACTTTAAAAATTTTAGGAGGACCATAATAATAATAGAAACAACTCACTTATCTGTATTTGTGTTCTGATATAGGTTTATATCATGACTGCCTTTCCTTTAACATCTGTATTATGACTGCCTTTCCGCTTGTTCATGTTTCTTAAATGCTTTGAGCCTTTGTTTAGATAATAGTAATAATATGGTCTATGTGATATTTAATTTTGTAATTATATAAGTCAGGGTTCTGAAAGATAATGCTGTGTAACAAAGAGTTCCATAATTTCAACAAGCATTTACCTATTGGCCAAATCTCTGAGGTTTTCTGGGATAGTTCTACTGAGGATATGGTCCAGGTTCAAGTCAGTTTCACATCTTTCATTCAAGGACCTGCAACTACCCTGATGTAATCCTATTATGACAGATGCTAAAACCCAGGGCAGGCCTGTGTGTGTGTGTGTGTGTGTGTGTGTGTGTGTGTGTGTGCGTGCGCGCAAAAGTGCTCGATCACTTCAGTCATATCTGATTTTTTGGAGGCCCAAAGATCATGGCCCAATAGTCTCGTCTGTCTATGGGATTTTCCCAGCAAGAATACTGGAATGGGTTGCCATGTCCTTCTCCAGGTGATATTCCCATCCCGGGGATCAAACTCTCATCTCCTGTGTCTCTTGCATTGCAGGCAGATTCTTTATTTATGAGCTACTGGAAAAGCCCTGCTAAAACCTAAGAGGTCACACTAAACCAAAATTTAAATAAACATATTTAAAAGCTTTATTTATATTACCTCCACTAGTATTTCTTGAATAAGCCTCTATTTTGTTTCTTGTGAATAGGTCCCATTCCATTGTTCCCAATGACTCTTTCTTCTGGCCTATGAGAACATAAGTGTTACATAATGTAGTCTCTATTTATACATTACCTCATGCTATGAATAATGTTATGTATAGTCTGTATTTACATATTGCAGATGTTCAAGCTGGTTTTAGAAAAGGCAGAGGAACTAGAGATCAAATTGCCAACATCTGCTGGATCATCGAAAAAGCAAGAAAGTTCCAGAAAAACATCTATTTCTCCTTTATTGACTATGCCAAAGCCTTTGACTGTGTGGATCATAATAAACTGTGGAAAATTCTGAAAGAGATTGGAATATCAGACCACCTGACCTGCCTCTTGAGAAACCTGCATGCAGGTCAGGAAGCAACAGTTAGAACTGGATATGGAACCACAGACTGGTTCCAAATAGGAGAAGGAGTACATCAAGGCAGTATATTGTCACCCTGTTTATTTAACTTACATGCAGAGTACATCATGATATATGCTGGGCTGAAGGAAGCACAAGCTGGAATCAAGATTGCCAGGAGAAATATCAATAACCTCAGATATGCAGATGACACCACCCTTATGGCAGAAAGTGAAGAGGAGCTAAAAAGCCTCTTGATGAAAGTGAAAGAGGAGAGTGAAAAAGTTGGCTTAAAGCTCAACATTCAGAAAACTAAGATCATGGCATCTGGTCCCAACACTTCATGGCAAATAGATGGGGAAACAGTGGAAACAGTGTCAGACTTTATTTTGGGATGCTCCAAAATCACTGCAGATGGTGATTGAAGCCATGAAATTAAAAGAAGCTTACTCCTTGGAAGGAAAGTTATGACCAAACTAGATAGCATATTAAAAAGCAGAGACATTACTTTGCTAACAAAAATTCATCTAGCCAGGGCTATGGTTTTTCCAGTGGTCATGTATGGATGTGAGAGTTGGACTGTGAAGAAAGCTGAGCACCGAAGAATTGATGCTTTTGAACTGTGGTGTTGGAGAAGACTCTTGAGAGTCCCTTGGACTGCAAGGAGATCCAACCAGTCCATCCTAAATAAGATCAGTCCTGGGTGTTCATTGGAAGGACTGATGCCAAAGCTGAAACTTCAATACTTTGGCCACCTCATGCAAAGAGCTGACTCATTGGAAAAGACCCTGATGCTGGGAGGGATTGGGGGCAGGAGGAGAAGGGGATGACAGAGGATGAGATGGCTGGATGGCATCACTGACTCGATGGACGTGAGTTTGAGTGAACTCTGGGTGTTGGTGATGGACAGGGAAGCCTGGTGTGCTGCTATTCATGGGGTCACAAAGAGTCAGACACAACTGAGCGACTGAACTGAACTGAACTGATAATATGTCTATGTGCATACATTATACATTACCTCACATTATGTATAATGTATAATGTTAGTAATTATACATCCTTTAAATTACTTCATGTTGCTCTCTTTTACATCCAA
Organism: Redunca redunca; assembly: GCA_006410935.1. Classification (NCBI taxonomy): domain Eukaryota; kingdom Metazoa; phylum Chordata; class Mammalia; order Artiodactyla; family Bovidae; genus Redunca; species Redunca redunca. The sequence continues at coordinate 850,141 of SJYQ01002226.1, forward strand.
TCTTGCAAAAGACTTTCCTTGATGGCAGCCAGTGTATAACACTACTACAAAAGAAATTGTGTGTTTGTGTGTGTGTATGCACTGCAATAAGCCTGTGAAAATACTTACTTTCTTATAAATCACCAGGAAAATGAAAACAAAAACATAAGAAATGTGACAACACTCTTACCTATCCATTTGTCAAAAACAGTTTGTATCTGCTGTAGAATCTGCAGGAAAACTGCCACTCATTCACACAATTGTATGGTTTTGAGAGTATAAATTGCTAAATCTTTAAGAGAGCAGCTTGCCAGCATCTGTAGTAAAAAGTATGGACCATTTGAATATTTACTGGGAATTTATCTACTGGATACACTGACAAAAATGTCAAGTTATGTATGTGAATTGTTTATTGCAGCATATTTTCAATGACAAAACTTTAAGTAATCTAAATTTCAATTAATATATCATTCTTCAAACATAGAATGTTACCTACAACAGAAACATCCACAATTATTAAAAGGAATTAAGGGGATCAATGTTTACATACATGAGACTAAGTCAAAGATATATTCTTATAGGGAAAGAAAAGAGTAAAGGATAAGGTATAGTGAGTAATTTTTACGTATTAAAAAAGTTCAACCAGTGATTTGTTGACAAATACACACACTATAATAGGAAAGAAAAAATCTGACTCTACATTGGATCTGTTTGTTTTACCTTAGCATTTCTATTCTATTGCTTTTTCTAAAAGTTAATCAATAAAGGGATGATGCTTATAGCTCAAAGTTTCCATACTGGCCCATTTGCATATCAGTCAGAATCTAGAAGTTGCCTATCGCTTAAAGTAGTCACTAATGGCCCCTTTATAGCCTATCTTGACAAGGACTACCTGGGAATGGCTGCAAGAAAGTAGAAATTAACACATTCTCACTCCCCAGCTCCCAGTCTGGCAGGAAGCAGGAAATAGTCGAAACAACCTATCACCTTTTTTTTTTTTTTTTAATTTTACTTCCTCACCTTTGCATCTTTCTCTATAAAAGAAACTAATATCCAAACCCAGACAAGATGGCTTTTAGGGTCACTAGTCCACCATCTTCTTGGGCTATTAACTTTCTGAATAAAGTCACTATTTCTGGCCCCAACAGCTCATCTTTCCATTTACTGGCCTACCGTGCCATGAAGAGAATGAGCTTGGACTTGGTAACAATACCACACCAACAAACACACACACGTTTTCATTCCATTGGAAGGAAACAAAAGGAAAAGTTAACAAGCTTTGATTTTGGGGAGAATGTCTACTCCTCAAAATTTTTACAATGAGTTCAGTTCAGTTCAGTTCAGTTCAGTCACTCAGTCGTGTCCGACTCTTTGCGACCCCATGAATTGCAGCACGCCAGGCCTCCCTGTCCATCACCAACTCCCGGAGTTCGCCCAAACTCACGTCCATCGAGTTGGTGATGCTATCCAGCTATCTCATCCTCTGTCGTCCCCTTCTCCTCCTGCCCCCAATCCCTCCCAGCATCAGAGTCTTTTCTTTTTACTCACAATAAGTAAATATTACTTAAAATTAAAAAATGAAATTAGAAAATAAAGTTACTCTGCCTAGCATGAGAAACACACTCACCAGCCTAAAACCAGAGAATGGACTGGGAGACACACTGTGCAGTGGGAAGCGAGGCTTTAATGACAGTCTTGCAAGATGGAGTGTCTGGTGGTCAGGCATACCCAGAGTTTTTATACCGAGCAAGTTATCCTAGCATTCAAGTCCCTCCCCAATTCCTCATTGGCTGAGTACTATGGGGTGAACAATCTTCCTGAATGTGGCCTAGGTTTGTTCCCTCCCTCTTTATGGGCTGGCCCCTCGCTGACACCTTGTCTTCTCCTTTCCTGCACACCTATTCCTGTTCTTATGTTTTGAATTCACCAATTGGCTGAATCTGCTCAAAACCCTAATCCCATTCTTATGAGGAGCAGCTATAAATACAGATGAAGCTTTGCTCTCTTGTCTGCTGGTCACCTCCTGGTATGCAGCAGGGTTCTTAACAGATCACAGACCAGGACCAGGACCAGCTCATGCATGGCCAGGAGTTGGGAACCCCTGCTCTGTTGCTCTATTGTGCTTCATTTGTGGCTCCTTCCTACCTAGCCTCTCTTATTAGAATATTAAGAAAATAGAAACTATCACCTCTGTCTGAGAGGTCAAAATTTTTTCCTGTGTTTCTAATGGAGGTTCAATAAAAATACACAATTCCTTTTTTAATGAAACTGAAGACAAGTGTTAAGAATTTAGCTAACTACATCCAAGGAAAGTTTTTCTTCATGGATCTTGAGAATTTCTTTTTGGTAGATAAGTAGATAAATTTAATGGTAAGAATTAGGATGTGGAAGCCCTTCTCACATCAATCTTAATATCAATTTAGAAAAGTAATCTGCTTTTTCATAAATGCACTAGCATTACCATGGTTACTAGCCCATAAAACAAATCAACATAGGTCAGTCACATTCAGGTGTACATTGCCTTTTAATCTTTGTATTTTCCTTATTTTTCCAAGTATAGGCATAAGCAGATTTGCAAGACACACTCTTTGCTTCTATAATAGATATTTTTTGGGGTCTTCAGCATCCTGCTACTGAAGAAATTTTCTTATTTTTACATAAGAAAAAATGTTTAAATATAAGTAATAAATACACATAGATCACCAACTTTCTCATACATGCTCTGTTAAAAACAAAAACAAACTCAGACTTGGTTAGGAGAGACTTTACACTAAGGGAGGAAGTGATCAGTGCAGCAAGGAGATCATTCTGACTGTTGGATACCAAGTGAATCAAAGGTTCTGCAACAGCACTTTTCTTTTATAGAGAAGAGTGAACAGGACTACAAATAATCGAGTGTGGGAAAATGAAACAAAAAGTTGTGATGTGATTGGACAGTAGATTCAGTATTGTTTTATTCTGAGGCCAGTCTCCTCAGGAGTGCTGTTAAGAAGGAATTGGATGCTGTCTCAGGCTGAGGGTGGACCCTAGGAAAAGAAGTTTCATTAACAAGCCATGGAAGTAAACAGAGACCAATTAAATCAGATAGGCAAAGGTTATTTATTCAGAGCTTGCCAGAGCAAGGGAGTCAGCCACTGTCACTTGGATTTGGCTGAAGCAGGCAGAGACATGAGAAAGCTTTATAGTAGAAAAAGTAGAAGTCTTCAGATGTGCCCTGATTGGAAGCTGTTGGCATGAGGAAGCCATGGGGCAAGTTCACTAGAAGCGAGGTTTCCTATGTGATTAGTTAAGTGTGCATATTTGACTTTCTCTGCTTGGTCCTAAGTTGAAAACAGGCACAAAAATTAGGTTTGGTATCAGTTATTAACCAAGTCCTGGCCATTTGGGGATGATTTTTACAGAAGTTATTGTTTAGTTTTATGGACTGTCACTAGAGATAGCAGTCAGACTAGGCTGGCTTCCTGGGTTGTTGTAGACAAAAGTTAAGTTTACTGAGCAGGTGTCTCATATATGGTCCAGTCACTTTTATATATGGTCTGGTTCATTTGTATATTCCTCATGTCAAAGCATTTTGTTTTGATGAATCAATCAGGACAAAACAACTCAGAGAATCATTTATTAGTTAAGAATGGGAATTTGTAAGGCCTCTGTTTGGGCTTTTCATAGGTAAATACAGGACATATCTGGGTATATATTAAAGCAATTTAGGAGAAGTATGACTGGTTTTCTGAAGTAAGCCATTTCCAGGAACATAAAAGTGTGTGTAAATATGTGTGTGTGGTGGGCGTGGTTCTTAGTCTTTGCTGTTTTCCAGCATACTTGGACTCAGGTAAAATCTAGCATTCTTGTTCCTGACCATTATTGATACAGCCATCTTCATATGTATGTGGAGAGATATGTATTACTGATGGACACAGATGCCTCACAGAAGTTAATCTGAACATGTCTATTCTATATATACATTTATTTTATTTCATCTAGAAAGACAAAATATTTCATTTTCTTCTTCCTAGTGTGAAGGACTCTGACATCTTTTTATTCAACCATGAGTTTTGATGACTGACCTGAGAGTCTTGTAAAAGTTCAGGGAGCTCTGCTTGAAACAGAAATAAGAGACACTCAGTCTCAGTTCATTTGCTCAGTCGTCTCTGACTCTTTGCAGCCCCATGAACTGCAGTACTCCAGGCCTCCCTGTCCATCACCAACTCCTAGAGTTTATCCAAACTCATGTCCATTGAGTCGGTGACGCCATTTAACCATCTCATCCTCTGTCGTCCCCTGCTCCTCCTGCCTTCAATCTTTCCCAACATCAGGGTCTTTTCAAATGAGTCAGCTCTACATATCAGGTGGCCCAAATACTGGAGTTCAGCTTCAACATCAGTCCTTCCAATGAACACCCGGGACTGATTTCCTTTAGGATGGACTGATTGGATCTCTTTGCAGTCCAAGGGACTCTCAAGGGTGTTCTCCAATGCCCCAGTTCAAAACCATCAATACTTCTGCATTCAGCTTTCTTTATCGTCCAACTCTCATATCCATAGATGACCACTGGACAAACCATAGCCTTGACGAGATGAACCTTTGTTCACAAACTAATGTCTCTGCTTTTTAATAACTGTCTAGTTTGGTCATAACTTTCCTTCCAAGGAGTAAGTGTCTTTTACTTTCATGGCTGCAAACACCATCTGCAGTGATTTTGGAGCCCCCCAAAATAAAGTCAGCCAGTGTTTCCACTGTTTCCCCATCTATTTGCCATGAAGTGATGGGACCAGAAGCCATAATCATAGTTTTTTTGAATGTTGAGCTTTGAGCCAACTTTTCACTCTCCTCTTTCACTTTCATCAAAACTCTCTTTAGTTCTTCTTCACTTTCTGCCATAAGAGTGGTATTATCTGCATATCTAAGGTTATTGATATTTCTCCTGGCAATCTTGATTCCAGCTTGTGCTTCCTTCAGCCCAGCATATATCATGATGTACTCTGCATATAAGTTAAATAAGCAGGGTGACAATTTACAGCCTTGATGTACTCCTTTTCCTGTTTGGAACCAGTCTGTTGTTCTATGTCCAGTTCTAACTGTTGTTTCCTGACCTGCATATAGGTTTCTCAAGAGGCAGGTCAGGTGGTCTGGTATTCCCATCTCTTTCAGAATTTTCCACAATTTATTGTGATCTACACAGTCAAAGGCTTTGGCATAGTCAATAAAGCAGAAATATGTGTTTTTCTGGAACTCTCTTGCTTTTTCCATGATCTAGCAGATGTTGGCAACTTGATCTCTGGTTCCTCTGCCTTTTCTAAAACCAGCTTGAATATCAGGGAGTTCACGGTTCACGTATTGCTGAAACCTGGCTTGGAGACTTTTAAGCATTACTTTACTAGCATGTGAGATGAGTGCAATTGTGCAGTAGTTTGAGCATTCTTTGGCATTGTCTTTCTTTGGGATTGGAAAGAAATCTAACTTTTTCCAGTCCTGTGGTGACTGCTGAGTTTTCCAAATTAGCTGACATATTGGGTACAGCACTTTCACAGCATCATCTTTTAGGATTTGAAGTAGCTCAGCTGGAATTCCATCACCTCCACTAGCCTTGTTCATAGTGATGTTTTCTAAGGCCCACTTGACTTCATATTCTAGGATGTCTGACTAGGTGAATGATCACACCATCATGATTATCTGGGTTGTGAAGATCTTTTTTGTATAGTTCTTCTGTGCATTCTTGCCACCTCTTCTTAATATCTTCTGCTTCTGTTCGGTCCATACCATTTCTGTCCTTTTTTGAGCCCATCTTTGCATGAAATGTTCCTTTGGTATCTCTAATTTTCTTGAAGAGATCTCCAGTTTTTCCCATTCTGTTGTTTTCCTCTATTTCTTTGCATTGATCGCTGAGGGAGGCTTTCTTGTGTCTCCTTGCTATTCTTTGGAACTCTGCACTCAAATGGGTATATCTTTCCTTTTCTCCTTTGCTTTTCACTTCTCTTCCTTTCAAAGCTATTTGTAAGGCTTCCTCAGATAGCCATTTTGCTTTTTTTCATTTCTTTTTCTTGGAGATGGTCTTGATCCCTGTCTCCTATACAATGTCATGAACCTCTGTCCATAGTTCATCAGGCACTGTGTGTATCAGATCTAGTCCCTTAAATCTATTTCTCACTTCCACTGTATAATCATAATAGATTTGATTTAGGTCATACCTGAATGGTCTAGTGGTTTTCCCTACTTTCTTCAATTTAAGTGTGAGTTTGGCAATAAGGAGTTCACGATCTGAGCCACAGTCAGCTCCTGGTCTCTTTTTTGCTGACTGTACAGAGCTTTTCCATCTTTGGCTGCAAAGAATATAATCAATCTGATTTTGGTGTTGACCATCTGGTAATGTTTGTGTGTAGAGTCTTTTCGTGTTGTTGGAAGATATTGTTTGCTATTACCAGTGAGTTCTCTTGGCAAAACTCTATTAGCCTTTGGCCTGCTTCATTCTGTACTCCAAGGCCAAATTTGCCTGTTTTCCAGGTGTTTCTTGACTTCCTACTTTTGCATTCCAGTGTCCCCTATAATGAAAAGGACATCTTTTTGGGGTGTTAGTTTAAAAGGTCTTATAGGTCTTCATAGTACCATTCAACTTCACTATGCTTTAGGATATACCAAGATTGCATTATGATTCAAAGCTGAAAAAAAATACAGAAAAGCTTCATTCATAGGATTGTTTACTATCACTTCCCTCCAGGTAACCATAACAACTCAATAGAAGAGCCCTCTGGAGATGTGAAAGGGCTATTTAAAACAGAGTGATTGCCTTGTTAGTGTGGACATCTCTTTGATCACCTAAAAGTGAAATGAATTAGAAGTGGCATTTCCATTGTCACTGTCTCACTGATTAGCCTTTATCAGAGCTATATACACATATCAACCCATTTCAGTCTTAATGCATGTGGGGCTTTCAAATTTGAGCCATCAATCATTAAAAAAAAAAAAA
>SJYQ01002226.1:873926-888651 GCA_006410935.1 Redunca redunca
TGTTGACTATGATGGCTACTCCATTTCTTCTAAGGGATTTCTGTCCACAGTAGTAGATATAATGGTCATCTGAGTTAAATTCACCCATTCTAGTCCATTTTAGTTTGCTGATTCCTAGAATGTAGATGTTTCCTCTTGCCATCTCTTGTTTGACTACTTCCAATTTGCCTTGATTCATAAACCTAACATTCCAGGTTTCTTTGCAATATTGTTCTTTACAGCATTGGACCTTGCTTCTATCACCAGTCATATCCACAGCTGGGTATTGTTTTTGCTTTGGCTCCATCCCTTCATTCTTTCTGGAGTTATTACTCCGCTGATCTCTAGTAGCATATTGGGCACCTACCGACCTGGGGAGTTCCTCTTTCAGTATCCTATTATTTTGCCTTTTCATACTGTTTATGGGGTTCTCAAGGCAAGAATACTGAAGTGGTTTGCCATTCCCTCCTCCATTGGATCACATTCTGTCAGACCTCTCCACCATGACCTGCCCATCTTGGGTGGCCCCACATGGCATACCTTAGTTTCACTGAGTTAGACAAGGCTGTGGTCTGTGTGATGAGATTGATTAGTTTTCTGTTATTATGGTTTGTTGTCTACCCTCTGATGCCTCTCGCAACACCTACCATCTTACTTGGGTTTCTCTTACCTTGGACATGGGGTATCAATTCATGGCTGCTCCAGCAAAGTGCAGCTGCTGTTCCTTACCTTGGACGAGGGGTATCTCCTCACAATGACCCTCCTGACCTTGAACATGGAGTAGCTCCTCTCGGCCCTCCTGCACCCACGCAGCCACTGCTCCTTGGATGTGGGGCAGCTCCTCTTGGCCGCTGCCACTGACCTTGGGCAAGGGGTAGCTCCTTTCAGGTGTATTTCTGCTGCCTGGTCCATTGCAGCTTGTGCGCTTCTGCTTCTCAGTGTTACTACAACATTAATCCTATCCCTGATCAGTAATGAAAGGTACCAAAAACATATTTGATTTCAAAGCCCGTACAAGAAAGAAATGAGCCCTTTATAGTTGAAATTGTACATGGGAGCATCTCATTCTTTTCATTAGAAACATACTTATTTTATTATTTTACTTAATTCTATATTTGACCCACCTAGACTTCAACATTTATTATGTTATTAACAAAGAAAGATTTTCCATATATAAAAGAAATTGAGCCTGCTTAAATTCTGATCCATGAGTAATATACTTAAATATTATGATTTTTTTTAATCTTATGCTGAAAGAGGCTTTGAGTGTGACCTTCCATATGTTCTGTCACTTGTACTAAACAGTACCTGTAGACAGATAGGGACGAGAGACATGCAAAGAATTCCATGCTTATCTGGGTCAATGGACAAATCAGTTACAAAGTTTCCTACCTAATCCACATGCCTTGATTCCGTGCACTAAACTTTTCTGAAACAAATCCTCACAGTATATGGGTAAAGTGAGTGAGCTAAATAGGAAGATACAATTAAAAATGAAACTTTATAAACATGGTCCCTCTGCTATGAATGTGGAAGCAAGAAAATAGCTATGCTTCATCCAGGGGGCCCTGAGATTTTAGAGTCAGTTTGTGGAATTCCTGGTATTTGTGGAGAATATGGAGGCAGTTGGAGGTCAGCATTAGATGGTGTGATACAGAGGCTGCTGCTGCTGCTAAGTCACTTCAGTCGTGTCCGACTCTGTGTGACCCCAGAGACCAGGCTCCCCCGTCCCTGGGATTCTCCAAACAATAACAGTGTAGTGGGTTGCCATTTCCTTCTCCAATGCATGAAAGTGAAAAGTGAAAAGTGCAGTCGCTGAGTCGTGTTTGACTCCTAGTGACCCCATGGACTGCAGCCTACCAGGCTCCTCCGCCCATGGGATTTTCGAGGTAACAGTACTGGAGTGGGTTGCCATTGGTTTCTATGATACAGAGGCTACGCTGACTTAAAATGGAGGTGCTGATGTGAACCAGTAAGCTTAGAAGTCCAGGAAAATAGTAAAGATAGGGAAGTGGACAAAGGTAGGTTAGAAGTAAAGCAAAAAGTAAGAAAAACAAGTTTCACAGTAAGTGAATAATGGATGAGAAAGGTCATACCTAGTGCTTCTAAGTTTGCAGAAGAGTTTACATGCTCTTAACATATGTCTTTCAGAGAAGGCAATGGTACCCTACTCCAGTACTCTTGCCTGGAAAAGTCCATGGATGGAGGAGCCTGGTGGGCTGCTGTCCATGGGGTCGCTAAGAGTTGAACACGACTGAGCGACTTCACTTGCACGTTTCACTTTCATGCATTGTAGAAGGAAATAGCAACCCACTCCAGTGTTCTTGCCTGGAGAATCCTGGGAGGGGGGAGCCTGGTGGGCTGCTGTCTATGGGGTCACACAAAGCCAAACATGACTGAAGCAACTTAGCAGCAGCAAGAGCAGCAACATATGTATTTACTAGTGTGTGAGATGAGTGCAATTGTGTGGTAGTTTGAACATTCTTTAGCATTGCCTTTCTTTGGGACTGGAATGAAAACTGTCCTTTTCCAGTCCTGTGGCCACTGCTGAGTTTTCCAAATTTGCTGGCATATTGAGTGCAGCACTTTTACAGCATCATCTTTCAGGATTTGAAAGCTCCACTGGAATTCCATCACCTCCACTAGCTTTGTTCATAGTGATACTTTCTAAGGCCCACTTGACTTCACATTCCAGGATGTCTGGCTCTTAGGTGAGTGATCACACCATCGTGATTATCTTGGTCTTGAAAATCTTTTTTTGTACAGTTCTTCTGTGTATTCTTGCCACTTTTTCTTAATATCTTGTGCTTCTGTTAGTTCCATACCATTTCTGTCCTTTATCGTGCCCATCTTTGCATGAAATGTTCCCTTGGTATCTCTAGTTTTCTTGAAGAGATCTCTAGTCTTTCCCATTCTGTTGTTTTCCTCTATTTCTTTGCATTGATCGCTGAGGAAGGCTTTCTTATCTCTCTTTACTATTATTTGGAACTTTGCATTCAGATGCTTATATCTTTCCTTTTTCCTTTGCTTTTCTCTTCTCTTCTTTTCACAGCTATTTGTAAGGCCTCCCCAGACAGCCCTTTTGCTTTTTTGCATTTCTTTTCCATGGGGATGGCCTTGATCCCTGTCTCCTGTACGATGTCACGAACCTCCATCCATAGTTCATCAGGCACTGTGTCTATCAGATCTAGTCCCTTAAATCTATTTCTCACCTCCACTGTATAATCATAATGGATTTGGTTTAGGTCATATATGAATGGTCTAGTGGTTTCCTCCACTTTCTTCAAAAAGGCAGGGGAACCAGAGATCAAATTGCCCACATCCGTTGGATCACGGAAAAAGGAAGAGAGTTCCAGAAAAACATCTATTTCTGCTTTATTGACTATGCCAAAGCTTTTGACTGTGTGGATCACAATAAATTGTGGAAAATTCTGAAAGAGATGGGAATACCAGACCACCTGACTTGACTCTTGAGAAACTTACATGCAGATCAGAAAGTAACAGTTAGAACTGGACATGGAACAGCAGACTGGTTCCAAATAGGAAAAGGAGTACATCAAAGCTGTATATTGTCACCCTGCTTATTTAACTTATATGCAGAGTACATCATGAGAAATGCTGGGCTGGAAGAAACACAAGCTGGAATCAAGATTGCTGGGAGAAATACCAATAACCTCAGATATGCAGATGATACCACCCTTATGGCAGAAAGTGAAGAGGAAATAAAAAGCCTCTTGATGAAAGTGAAAGTGGAGAGTGAAAAGGTTGGCTTAAGCTCAACATTCAGAAAACGAAGATCATGGCATCTTGTCCCATCACTTCATGGGAAATAGATGGGGAAACAGTGGAAACAGTGTCAGACTTTATTATTTTGGGCTCCAAAATCAGGGCAGATGGTGAATGCAACCAAGAAATTAAAAGACGCTTACTACTTGGAAGAAAAATTATGACCAACCTAGATAGCATGTTGAAAAGCAGAGACATAACTTTGCCAACAAAGTCCGTCTAGTTAAGGGTATGGTTTTTCCAGTGGTCATGTATGTATGTGAAAGTTGGACCATGAAGAAAGCTGAGCACCAAAGAATTGATGCTTTTGAACTGTTATTGTTTGAGAAGACTCTTGAAAGTCCCTTGGACTGCAAAGAGATCCAACCAGTCCATTCTAAAAGAGATCAGCCCTGGGTGTTCTTTGGAAGGACTGGTGTAAAACTGAAACTCTGGTACCTTGGCCACCTCATGCGAAGAGTTGACTCATTGGAAAAGACTCTGATGCCGGGAGGGATTGGGGGCAGGAGGAGAAGGGGACGACAGAAGATGAGATGGCTGGATGGCATCATCGACTCGATAGATGTGTTTGAGTGAACTCCGGGAGTTGGTGATAGACAGGGAGGCCTGGCATGCTGTGATTCATGGGGTCACAAAGAGTCGGACATGACTGAGTGACTGAACTGAACTGAACTAAACTGAACATATGTCTGCAACCTGATGGTGTAAGAAGAATCCTCAGGAAGAGTATAGACCAGGCTGGTGTTTTCACGATTGATGTTTAGAATACCTCATAACCAGAATGTGCTCAAGAAAGTCAAAGTTGGCAATTAGAATGTTCATTTGGTCTAACTATTTGACAAAATATACTCTCAGTCTCTGTGTGCAGTGCACTATTATTTGCATATATTATCAGCACTTGTTTTAAATCTTTCCATGTTTAGATATTACAAACATCTTGTGAGCAAACTTGTTTTGGAGAATGACTACTTAAGAGAAGTTCATTTTCAAAATATGATGATCAATTAATGTGTTCCTTCATTCATCAGTATTTATTTCTGAATTTTGTGGTGCCAAGCCTGGTAAAAATACATGAGATTCTAGTGAAGATTCATGGAGCCTGCAATCAAATCCTGAATCCAGCACTTACTTGATGAGTGATTCAGACAATTCTGAACCATTTGATACCTTAGTTTTCAGGAGCAATACTAGTTTTACAGGGCTGAATTGATAATTAATTTGTTTTAAAAAATTGTAGAACAGTGCCTTGACACAGTATAAATAATATTTGTATCATTATTATTATGAAAGAACATAAATGTTATTTCTTGCCTTCAAAGAAAATGCAGTTTAATGTGAAGCAAAAAAGTTCCATAATAGAGGCACAAAAAATGTTGAGGGGTATGATGTACATAAGCAGTGACATATGACATACTAGCTGGTTCAAATTAGTGTAAATACTAAAAAATCATTCTACCTCTCAAGGCAGTCACTGTGATGAGAGACAATGGCCTTGACTTCACTATGAGCCCAAAGACTTATGCCAGGGAAAACATCAAGAATAACACATTAAAGAGGCTGTGGAGTTTAACTTCTGAAAACTGGATTCTGATTAGGAAGCAAAAAGGACATGAACTCAGATATAGTTTTCAGTTCTGGTTCTAAAATTACTGCATGGTAAACCCAGAAAATTTTGAGAAAATTTTCAACAATTCCTTGCTCAGCTTTTGCTGAATATTAGTTATTTTGCATAGGATTCATTAACTTATTAGAAATGTTGGAAAATGGTAGCTGCTGTAACTCATCATTATTTCATAAAAAAATACATGACAAATGTGAAATTTAAACATGTCATTTATTTGCTTATAGCCTTCAATATGTCTTCAAGTCCTTTAAGATAAAATCTCAGTTCCTAAGCAACCCCTTCTTCATCTCCTGCCAACTTTTACCACTGCCTCCCCACCCAGAGAAACTGCATCATATTCTACCATTTTACTATTGAACTCTAAGATGAATACTGATTACACAAGCACATGTTAGTAGAAAGGCAACTTGCTTTTCATCAGAATGGTGGGAATGCTGGACTCAGTGATCCCCAAAACCATCTCTGAAATTTCTGCTTGGCCATATCTGTGAAATGTTTAAAGGGGAAAGGGGAAATCAATTCAGTTCAGTTCAAACACTCAGTCATGTCCAACTCTTTGCAATCCCATGGACCGCAGCACACCAGGCCTCCCTGTCAATCACCAACTCCCAGAGTTTACTCAAACTCATGTCCATTGAGTTGGTGATGCCATCCAAACATCTCATCCTCTGTTGTCCCCTTCTCCTCCTGCCCTCAGTCTTTCCCAGTATCAAGGTTTTTTCCAGTGATTCAGTTCTTCGCATAGGTGGCCAAAGTATTGGAGTTTCAGCTTCAGCATCAGTCCTTCCAATGAATGTTCAGGACTGATTTCCTTTAGGATGGACTGATTGGCTCTCTTTGCAGTCCAAGGGACTCTCAAGAGTCTTCTCCAATGCCACAGTTCAAAAACATCAATTCTTCAGTGCTCAGCTTTCTTTATAGTCCAAATCTCACATCCATATACGACTACTGGAAAAACCATAGCCTTGACTAGATGGAACTTTGTTCGCAAAGTAATGTCTCTGCATTTTAATATACTGTCTAGGTTGGTCATAACTTTTCTCCCAATGAGTAATTGTCTTTTAATTTCAAGGCTTCAGTCACCATTTGCACTGATTTTTGAACANCCCCTCCACTAGCTTTTTTCATAGTGGTGCTGCCTAAGGCTCATTTGACTTCACATTCCAGGTTGTCTGGCTCTAGGTGACTGATCATACCATCTTGATAATCTGGGTCATGAAGCTCTTTTTTTTTAGTAGATCTGTGTATTCTTGCCACCTCTTCTTAATATCTTCTGCTTCTGTTAGATCTATACCATTTCTGTCATTTTTTGTGCCCATCCTTGCATGAAATGTTCCCTTGGTATCTCTAATATTCTTGAAGAGATTTCTAGTCTTTCCCATTCTATTGTTTTCCTCTATTTCTTTGCACTGATCACTGAGGAAAGCTTTCTCATCTCTCCTTGCTATTCTTTGGATCTCTGCATTCAAATGGGTTTATCTTTCCTTTTTTCCTCTGCCTTTCTCTTTTCTTCTTTTCACGACTATTTGTAAGATGGATGGGCCATGTTGGAGAGGTCTGACAGAATGTGGTCCACTGGAGAAGGGAATGGCAAACAACTTCAGTATTCTTGCCTTGAGAACCCCATGAACAATATGAAAAGACAAAAAGGACACTGAAAGATGAACTCCCCAGGTCAATGTTGCTGCTGCTGCTGCTGCTGCTAAGTTGCTTCAGTCATGTCCAACTCTTTGCGACCCCATAGATGGCAGCCCAACAGGCTCCCTCATCCCTGGGATTCTCCAGGCAAGAATACTGGACTGGGTTGCCATTTCCTTCTCCAATGCATGAAAGTGAAAAGTGAAAGTGAAGTCGCTCAGTCGTGTCCAACTCTTAGCGACCCCATGGACTACAGCCCACCAGGCTCCTCTGTTCTATGTGCCCAATATGCTACTGGAGATCAGTGGAGAAATAACTCCAGAAAGAATGAAGGGATGGAGATGAAGGAAAAACAACACCCAGTTGTAGATGTGACTAGAGATGGAAGCAACATCTGATGCTGTAAAGAGCAATATTGCCTAGGAACCTGGAATGTTAGGTCCATGAATCAAGGCAAATTGGAAGTTGTAAAACAGGAGATGGCAAGAATGAATGTCAACATTTTAGGAATCAGTGAACTAAAATGGACTGGAATGGGTGAATTTAACTCAGATGACCATTATATCTACTACTGTGGGCAAGAATCCCTCAGAAAAAATGGAGTAGCCATCATAGTCAACAAAAGAGTCTGAAATGTAGTATTTGGATGCAATCTCAAAAATGACAGGATGATCTCAGTTTGTTTCTAAGGCAAAGCATCCAATATCATGGTAATCCAAGTCTATGCCCTGACCAGTAACACTGAAGAAGCTGAAGTTGAAGTGTTCTATGAAGACCTGCAAGAACTTCTAGAACAAACACCCAAAAGAGATGTCCTTTTCATTATAGGGGACTGGAATGTGAAAGTAAGAAGTCAAGAAACACCTGGAGTAACAGGCAAATTTGGCCTTGGAGTACAGAATGAAGCAGGCCAAAGGCTAATAGAGTTTTGCCAAGAGAATGCACTGGTCATAGCAAACACCCTCTTCCAACAACACAAGAGAAGACTCTACACATGGACATCACCAGATGGTCGACACTGAAATCAGATTGATTATATTCTTTGCAGCCAAAGATGAAGAAGCTTTATACAATCAACAAAATCAAGACTGGGAGCTGACTGTGGCTCAGATCATGAACTCCATATTGCCAAATTCAGACTTAAATTGTAGAAAGTGGAGAAAACCACTAGAGCATTCAGGTATAACTAAATAAAATCCCTTATGATTATACAGGGGAAGTGAGAAATAGATTTAAGCGACTAGATCTGATAGACAAAGTGCCTGATGAACTATGGATGGAAGTTTGTGACATTGTACAGGAGACAGGAATAAAGGCCATCCCCAAGGAAAAAAGAATGCAAAAAAGCAAATCGGCTGTCTGAGGAGGCCTTACAAATAGCTTTGAAAAGAAGAGGAGTGAAAAGCAAAGGAGAAAAGGAAAGTTATACCCATTTGAGTGCAGAGTTCCAAGAATAGCAAGTAGAGATAAGAAAGCCTTCCTCAGGGATCAAAAGGTCTGGTAGGTCTTTATAGAACTGTTCAACTTCAGCTTCTTCAGCATTACTGGTCAGTTCATAGACTTGGATAACTGTGATATTAAATGGTTTGCCTTGGAAACAAACAGAGATCATTCTGTCTTTTTTTTTTTAATTTAATTTTTTTTTTAACTTTACAATAAAGATTGCATCCAAGTACTGCATTTCGGACTCTTTTGTTGACCATGATGGCTACTCCATTTCTTCTAAGGGATTCCTGCCTACAGTAGTAGATACAATGGTCATCTGAGTTAAATTCACCCATTTCAGTCCATTTTAGTTCGCTGATTCCTAGAATGTTGACGTTCACTCTTGCCATCTCCTGTTTGACCACTTCCGATTTGCCATGATTCATCGACCTAACATTCCAGGTTCCTATGCATTATTGCTCTTTACAACATCAGACTTCGGTTCTATCACCAGACACATCTACAACTGGGTGTTGTTTTTACTTTGCTTCCATCTCTTCATTCTTTCTGGAGTTATTTCTCCACTGATCTCCAGTAGCATATTGGGCACCTATTGACTTGGGGAGTTCATCTTTCACTGTCCTATCTTTTTGCCTTTTCATACTGTTCATGGGTTCTCAAGGCAAGAATACTGAAGTGGTTTGCCATTCCCTTCTCCAGTGGACCACATTTTGTGAGACCTCTCCACCATGACCCATCTGTCTTGGGTGGCCCTGAATGACATGACTCACAGTTTCATGGAGTTAGACAATGCTGTGGCCCATGTGATCAGATTGGTTAGTTTTCTGGGATTTAATCCAGTTTTCTCTTGATGGGTGGAATTGTGTCCCCTCCCTGTTACTTATTTGGGGCCAAAGTATGGTGGAGGTAATGAAGATAATGGAGGCCTCCTCCAAAAGGTCCCATGCATATACTGCTACACTCCATGCTCCCAACCTTGCAGCAGGCCACTGCCGACCCACACCTCCCCTGGAGACTCCTGGACATTTACGGGCAAGTCTGGGTTAGTCTCTTGTGGGGTCACTGCTCCTTTCTCCAGGGTCCTGGTGCACAAGGTTCTGTTTGTGCCCTCCAAGAGTCTATTTCCCAGTTCTGTGTAAGTTCTGGCAGCTCTATGGTGGGGTCAATGGTGACTTCCTCCAAGAGGGCTTATGCTATACCCAAGTCTGCTGCACCCAGCCATACCCAAGTATGCTGCAGTCAGAGCCCCTGCCCCCACAGCAGTCCACTGCTGACCAACAGGAGATGCTCAAAAACAGTTCTGTCTCAGTCTCCTGGAGTCTCTGGGTCCTGGTGCACACAAGGTTTGTTTGAGCCCTCTGAGAGTCTCTAGTGGCTATGGGGTTTGATTCTAAACGCAAATTTGCCCCTTCTACCATCTTGCTGGGGCTTCTCCTTTGCCCTTGGATGTGGGGTATCTCTACAAAGTTGCTCCAGCATGGTGCAGCTGCCACTCTAGGGCCTACCATCTTGCTGGGTGTTCTCTGACCTTGGACATTATCTCCTCATGGCTGCTCCAGCACTTCACAGCCACCACAAAGGGGAAATAATCACAGTTAATCATTGAGATGGGGGTCAAAGTTTTCACCTCCTCCACTGTCCACAAGCTTAAGAACTTCTTTGTGATCTTTCGATGCTCTCTTGTTCATAGTTTGTGACATTACTGAAGGGGAAGCGAAGGAAGATATCTCAGTCACCTGTTAATTACTTATTCTTCCTTTCCACTTCTTTGATCTATGGAAAGAACCGAAATGTTAGGCAATGTATCCTGTGATCAAAAGGATTTTAAAGGTGTGATCAGGCCAAAGATGTGCAGAGCATGGCAGTGCCTGCTTTAAAGTTAAAAGACAAGACAAAGGGGATCCCCTGCAGAGAGCTCTTTCCCACCAAATACTGCTTACAATTTCTCCATGACTTTGCTCACATACTGTTTCTTCTGATCAGAAGGTCCTCTTGTCCCAAAAGAAAGACTTATTCATGATTTATTTCTTGCAAGGAACTTTCACTCTCATCTCTACACAAAATGAGGTAAGTTCTCTTCTTCACTTCAAAGCATTTATGAGCACATATATCTTGGCATTCTATTTCAGTTGTCTCTCTACTTTTCTATTTCCTTGACTTGAATTCTTTGAGAGAAAAGACAAGCTTTCACACCTGCCTCTTAGTTGGAAACCTAGCACCAAACTGGTAACATAGAAGTTACTCAGTAAGTGTTTGCAGAATGAATGAATCAGTGCTTTGAAAAACATAAAATATAAGAGTAAGCAAAATCAGATTATGAATTTAAAAAGACATTTAAAGTGCTCAAGGAATTTGACGAGATAACCCTCCCCTCCTGAGACGGCTCCTGTAGTTTTGGAAATTTTTGCATGCAGAAATATCTGGTTAAAAATTCCAGTTAAAGTAAATGCATCTTTGTTTCTGGGGAATAGAGAGAGCTCTACGGGGAGAGATGTGTGTGTCTATCACCACCAATTAATTTTTACTCAGGTACTCTGAGCATTGGGCTTTATAAATTCTTACTTATTGCAATTGCATACTCTTTTATTGTCAGGGAGTTTTTAGCTTAACCCCAAATGAAATTTTTTTTTAAAAACAGAGAATCTACTTCATAATACATCTAAGGACTTCTGATTCCAGATGTTTTTATGAACTGGCATACTCTTGGGAAATTATATGTAATATGTAGGCAATAGCCTGATTAATTAAACTTAGAAAAAAAATAGTTTCTTTCTCTTCTTCTCTTTACTTCTGGTGAAAATAACTCAGGTGCTTTTAGCTGGAATTTCCCACACAATTATTTCTCCTCCATTTTGTTTGATTGAAGAAGCCTGACCCTTGGTGCTTATGGTCCTGTTTCCTTCATGGTCCATGATCTCTTGGTTGACAATAAGTCACTCAAATTAACCTTAGTCAAAAAGGAGAAATTGTTTATAAGAAACAGAGTAAGGGCAATAAATGTAGTCAGACTCTCAAAAGACTTGACTTGATACCTGGAAAACAGGAAACAAAGCTATTTCTCTTCATCTTTTAAGACTGTACCATCATGCCTTTCTGCATCTCATTATATGGGCATCTCATTAATTTTTTTCTCAGCCAAATGCTTTCTTCCTGCTTTTCCATATAAGTAGCAAAATGTTGTTGCATCACAACTTGTCAGTTTATGTATCTTATCAGTTTGACTAACAAAAGAAACTACATGTCCTCTTTCAATCCCTGTTTCAAATGCTTGGGAGAAAGAAACCAATTAGCCCAAGTGGGTCAGTTGTCTACCTCAATCTGTGTAATGACAGGATGGTCTTGTTCATGAAAGATTCTACATTTGGCAGGGTTGATCCTAGTCAAGTTTGGAAACATATTTTGAATATTTCTTTGCATAGATTCAAGTGGAGCAGCTGCTTACCACCAAGAACAGTATTTCCAACCAAAATAAATTGGCAGTTGTCCTCTGTAATTACCCTGTACCAATATATATTCACCACAGTGAATCAAGTGCAGGGAATGAGAATCACAGGCTCTATCTATATTAGCACTGAAAATTAGAGACAAGACAAGACAGATGTTATTTCTTCTCCAAATATTTGATAGAATTTGCATGTGAAGGCATCAGGTCCTGGACTTTTGTTTGTTGGAGGTTTTTAAATCACAGTTTCAATTTCAGTGCTTGCAATTGGTCTGTTCATATTTTCTATTTCTTCCTGGTCCAGTCTTGGAAGATAGTACCTTTCTAAGACTTTTTTTCATTTCTTCTAGGTTGTTGTTTTATTGTCATAGAGTTGCTAATAGTAGTCTCTTATGATTCCTTGTGTTTCTGTGGTGTTAATTGTAAATTTTCTTTTTTCATTTCTAATTTTATTGATTTGAGTCCTGCCCCCTTGCTTCTTTTAGTTGCATCTGGCTAAAGGTTTATCAATTTTGTTAATTTTTTTTTAAGAACCAGTTTTTAGTTTCACTGATCTTTGTTATTGTTTTCTTTGTCTTTACTTCATTTATTTCTGCTCTGATCTTCTTCATTTCTTTCCTTCTGTTAACTTTAAGTTTTGTTTGTTCTTGTTTCTCTAGTTATTTCAGGTGTAAGGTTAGGTTGTTTGAGATTCTTCTTGTTTTCTGAGGTAAGGCTAAATTGCTATAAACTTCCCTCTTAAAACTGATTTTGCTGCATCCTAAAAGTTTTGGATAGGGCTGGATGACATCACGGACTCAATGTACATTATCGTTCAGTCACTAAGTCACGTCCAGCTCTTTGGGCCCCCATGAACTACAGCATACCAGGCTTCTCTGTCCTTCACTGTCTCCTAGAGTTCGCTCAAACAGTCTGTGATGCCATCATATTTTCAGGGTTCATCCATGTCTCTATATGTGTCAGTGCTTTATTGTTTTATATGGTCATTATACTTATACCACATTTATCCATTCACCAGTTGTACATTGAATATGCTTCTACCTTTTTTTTTGTTGCTGTTATGAATGAGGCTGCTATGAACATTTATGTACAAGTTTGTATGAATACACATTCCACTTATGTCGAGTGTGTACATGGGGGAGAAATTGCTGGATCAGTTGTTATGATGGTTAATTTTATGTGTCTGCTTGACTAGACTATGATATCCAGTTATTCAACCAAATATTAATGCAGGTATGACTGTGGAGGTATTTGGTAGATCTCATTAGAATCTATAAACAAATGACTTAAGTAAAGGAGCTTATCCATCATAATATGTGTAGGTCTCATTCAGTCAAGCCCTAGAAGAAAAATTGAGGTTTCTATAAGAAGAAGAAATTCTGCTTCAAGACAGAAATATCAGCCTCTTGATGAGAGTTTAAAACCTGCCAGATTGGACTATTTTGGATTTGGCCACCCCCATAATCGTGAAACTAACTTCTTAAAGTAAATAAACCCATATATACAAATGGTTGGGTTTTTCTGGAGTTATTCAGTCTGACTTATTCAGACTTTGATACTGAGAGTTTTTTGAAGCAAGAGAATCTTTTTATTTTAACTGAAGTATAGTGGATGTATTATGTTGTGCTAATTTCCGCTATACCAAACATTGACTAGCAAAAAGTGACTATACATATATACATATGTATATATCTTTTTAGATATTCTTTTCCATTACAGTTTATCAGAGTTTATTGAATATAATTCCCTGTGCTGTATGAGAGAATCTTGTTATTTATCCAGCCTACATGTAGTAGTTTACACCTGCTAATCCCAAGCTCCTAATCCTTCCCCTTCCCCAACCCCTTTGACAACCACAAGTTTGTTTTCTGAGTCTGTTTTGAGGAATGGTATGTTAAGAACAGTTTTCTGCTTTGGTTCTGGGATTGTTTGGGGGTTTTTTGAGGGGGGTTATTGATTCTCTAATCTGATTATGTTTCAACACTCTGATGACTATTTACACTGAAAGAGAGAGCACTAATAGTCCACATGGCAGTGGAGATGTGCAAAATAACATCATTTCCTACTTGTATTCAAATTTTTATAAAAGATAAGTTTCTGGGTGACCACGTATTTTATATCTTAGAGCAGTTCTGTAAAAATTAATGAATATGATGAGATTGGGTTTTTGCTCATAACTTCTGGAGAAGGTAGGAGATCTAAAGGTGCTCAGGACTTCACACTTATAGTTTAAGCTTTGCATAAATGACCTGAAATTGTCTGAAATTTACCCTGAAATAAACCATCATTTCCTTCAGTCATAGGAATGATGTTTCTGAAAACTTAAGCCAAACTCTCATTGTATTATTGGCTGAATCACAACACAAATTGAACTCCTAATGCCTCAAAGATTTCAGTTCAAGTGAACCCATTGGTTGAGGAAAAAAATGGATCTTGAAAATTAGAATAGAAACATGTTGTAAGATCCCACTGAAGCTGGAGTCATCAAAACCTGAATTCTTCCATTTTATCTGTAGCCTGGCACATCTTTCTAAGGAGTTCAGTCCTAGTCTGAAGAGTTAAAACCAGCTTTGCCTGAAGAAACCATAATAACATCCTCTGAAGTAGTTGCCTTGCAAGATACTACCTCTTTACCCATATTTTCTTCAAGACCTATGACTGAACTCAAGTCCCAGCAAGCCCAGAAGGGTAAGGACAATGTGTGAACTACACAGAGATAGGCTGTCTATCAAAAAAGCCATGTGGGAGGGGATTCATGTTTGGGAACGCATGTACACTCGTGGTGAATTCATGTCAATGTTTGGCAAAAC
>SJYQ01002226.1:888722-902577 GCA_006410935.1 Redunca redunca
AAAAAAAAAAAAACAGGAAGGAGGAAGGAAAGAAGGAAAGAGAAAAACAAAAACAAAAACAAAAAAGCCATATGATTTTTCCAGTTTATATAAATACAAATCAGAGAAATATGTTTAGTAATTAATTTTAGGGGTGACAAATAATAACAGTGGAGGAAGAAAATGTTGGATGAGGCTAAATTATTCATATTGGACCACTGAGCAGGGAATCTGGATTCAGCATTGAACTCAAAGGACTAGAAATAGCTCTAACAATTTGATTGCCCAGTTGGGTGTAACTTGCATCAGTAAGTGGCCTACATCAAAAGAAGTCAAAATGCCATAACAGTCTTGGTAAACTACAGAAGAAGACATACAAAGGTTCAGGGAAATTAAAATGGTATATTGGATTTATTATGCAAGACCTGGTCACTAACCTTAGTAGGGTCCAAAAGATACATCTTTCACTAGCACTCTGAAAAAAAATTGCAAAGAATGTCCCAGCTTTCTTCACCATCTTTGTGATTATTCTTTTATGCAGGTCAGAAATTAAAGTTAAAACTGTTACCACTGAACTCTGGTTGTTAAATGCAGTGGGGAATAGATGGATGCCAGGATGGCAGGAGCCAATGGCAACACTTAATTGCCAAAGACAGGCAGACATCATTGTCTTAATAGACAGAAGGTTAAAACAGTAATTAAAACAGTCTGATTCAGAGACCTAAGACACTGGCCAGTTGATCACAGTGTTTCTAGAAGAGAAGTAAATTTGTAGTCTACTAAATTCTTACTTGATCTTTATAAGCAGAAGACTTCTAGGTCAAGTGAATGGAAGTTTAACTTGAATCACCAAAACAGAGTCATGAACTCTCAATAAATTCCTGGATTGTATCCAGTTTACAAACTTAGACCCCTTGAGTAAAGGAAAGTCTAGACCTGCTTACAGAAGGATCTTATTTCATTAAAATTGATATTGATTATTGATTATAGTGATTGTACTAATGATCTTCCTTGACATTTTTCAAAGGGACCTACAGCCTTTTCATAGATTACTATTCATGGGAAAAAATAAATGATCAGACTTGGGATTTCGAGACTCTAGCTTGAACTATTGCTTTTTCCAGGAGACCCAAAACATATATAAGTCTGATCTACCAGTCAGGTCAAAACTATGATTTTTCCAGTAGTCATATACGAACGTGAGAGTTGGATCATAAGGAACGCTGAGCACCAAAGAATTGTTGCTTTCAAATTGTGGTGATGGAGAAGACTCTTGAGAATCCCCTGGACAAGTTAGATCAAACCAGTCAACCCTAAAGGAAGTCAACCCTGAATATTCATTAGAATACCTGATGCTGAAGTTCTAATACTTTGGCCATCTGATCTGAAGAGTAGACTCATTGAAAAGACCCTGGTGCTGGGGAAGGTGAAAAACAAAAGAAGAGAGTGGCAGAGGATGAGATGGTTAAATAGCATCACTGACAAAGGACATGAATTTGAGGAAACTTTGGGATAGTGGAAGACAGAGGAGCCTGGCATGCTGCAGTCCATGTGGTTGCAGAGACGGACATGACTTAATGACTGAACAACAGCAAAATCAATCTCATGGCTTTCTTATGATGAGTCCACTGGATCCCTGAACTCATTCTCTATTTTCAAAGTCACAGTATTTATACTTGACCTAGATGTACTTAGCAACTGGCAGAATTCATTTACATTTGAAGTAATTATTGATAAATATGAACTTACTGTTGTCAATCATTAATTGTTTTTTGACTGTTTTATAATTCCTTTGCTCCCTTCTTCCTCTCTGTTTTCTTTGTGGATTGATGACTTTTGGAGTGTTGTGCTTAATTCCTTTGTGTATCTACTATAGATTTTTGCTTTGTGGTTGTGAGGCTCACAGTCATAACAGTATATTTTAAATTGATAACAGCTTAGCTTCAATTACATAACCAAATTATAAAAACTTTATTCTTCCTCACCCAACATTTTAATATTTTTGACATCACAACTAGTATTTTTATATTGTGCAACCATTAATAAAATATTATATTTATAGTTATTTTTAATCTTTTTGTCTTTCAGTTTTTATACTAGAGTTAAAGTAATTAGCACAGCACCATTACATACATTAGATATTTCTGAATTTTACTGTGTATGTACCTTTACCAGTGAATATTATGCTTTCATATATTAATATATTACATGTTACTGATTAGCATGCACTTGTAATGGCACCCCACTCCAGTACTCTTGCCTGGAAAATCCCATGGACAGAGGAGCCTGGTAAGCTGCAGTCCATGGGGTTGCTAGGAGTCAAACACGACTCAGCGACTGCACTTTTCACTTTTCACTTTCATGCATTGGAGAAGGAAATGGCAACCCACTCCAGTATTCTTGCCTGGAGAATCCCAGGGATGGGGGAGCCCAGTGGGCTGCCATCTATGGGGTTGCACAGAGTTGGACATGACTGAAGCAACTTAGCAGCAGCAGTAGCAGTAAGCTTCTTTTGGGTATTTATTTTCATTTTGAGATTTCTTTTTCTCTTTGATTTCTTTTTCTGAAAATTTTTATCATAAATTGGTGTTGGGTTTTTAATGTTTTCCTCTGTTAATTAACATAACTAATTAACATTTTTCTTCTTTAGCTGTTTGATATGGTGAATAATTTTTCTTCTTTAGCTATTTGATATGGTAAATAATATTGTTTGTTTTTCAAAGGTTCAACTGGCCTTGAAAAACACAAATAATCTCACCTGGTGAAACTATTTAATTTTTTGAATATATTGGATTCTGCCTGCTAATACATTGTTGACATATTTTACACCTAGATTCATGTTATTTATTGTTCTGTAGTCAATTAGTTGGAAGACTGACTTTGTTTGCATTTGGTAGGAGGGTAACACTAGTTTTGTAAATTGAAATGAACAGTGTTCCTTTATCTTCTGTTTTCTATGGAAGATTGCATGAAATGTGGTAAATATTCTTTAAATGTTTGGTGTAATTCTCAAGTGAAATCATATGCACTTGGAAATTTATGTTTTGAGAGATTTTAAACTATTAATAAAGTTGTTTCTTTTTTTTATGATTATACAGCCCTTCAGATTGTCCATTTACTTTTGTCTGAGTTTTGGTAGCTTGTGGTTTTTAAGGAATTGATCTATTTCTTCTAAGTTGCCAAATTTATGAGTGTGAAGTTGTCTCAAGTATTCCCCAGCTAGCTTTTTAATGGCTGCAAGATCTCTAGTGATATCCTTTATTTCATTTCTGATAATGGCAATTTTTGTCTCTTCTCCTTTTATATTGTCAGTCTCATTGAAAGTATGTCTTGTTCTCAAGACCGCTATTGTAGGACTGTTCTTGGATATGTTCCCGGGATCAGCACAATGCTCTTGTGTCCTCATTTTCTCTCATAAATGTTTTGCATCCTTACAGCACAAGCAGACAAACTACATAGTATCTTGGAGCAGAGAATGGCAACAGGGACTGAGCCTCTGGTAAATAATAGAAGAATTCAAGGGTGCTAATGAGAGTGATGTTAAGAATTTGATAGCATTTGTCCAGATGGGTAAGAGATGGGTGATTCTGTTAACAAACAATCAAACAAAAACCACCAACAACAAAAAAGATAGGAAGAAAAAGAAAGAGAACACTTAATATGTTTATCATATCAAATGTGACTTTGGGTGTAGTTCACTGGAGTAGCTCTGATAGGAACCAGATTGGTAGAGGTCCAGGTGGATATATCAGATGGCACTAATAGTAAAGAATCTGTTTGTCAATGCAGGAGACACAAGAGATGTGGGTTCAGTCCCTGGGTCTGAAAGATCTGCTGGAGAAGGAAATGGCAACCTACTCCAGTATTCTTGCTTGGAAAATCCCGTGGACAGAAAAGCCTGGTGGGTACAGCCCATAAGGGTTGCAAAGAGTCAGACACTGCTGAGCATGCAGTTACACACACAAACAGGTTGCAAAGAAGTACAGGCATCAGATTATTACCAGTTTATCTAGAAGTAAGAAATGAGGGCAAGGAGAGAATAACAGAGTAGTGGGGCTACTTATAAGAAATTGAGTGAATTTCTGCTCAGTGTAGTAAAATGTGTGCACGTATTCAGAAAATGAAAAAGCATGACAAATCTCCAATGACTGATAATTAAGAGAACTCCATAAAGTTTTGCTTAAAAAGTGGTTTCAGACATCTATTTATACACCCTTTCATTTAGCTGATTTTAAATGCTAACCACAAGCAAGTGATATCAAAATCAAGGTATTTATTTTATCAATCTTTTGAAAAATTTACTTGTACAGCTTTGGCAAATGTAACTCCAAAGATCCCAATAAGAGCATCATGCTAATGGAGAGACCATTTCCAAGCACCATCTTACAAAGCATTCTTGAAAACTGGGATACTAGATTCTATAGTCACAATGAGGATATAGTTATTGTTAAAAATAAAAACAAATGATGTACAGGTGGCTTTAGCTAGAAAATCATGTGCTTATGTCTGGGAGGTATTCCAAAAGACAAGTCCTGAAAAAGATACATAGCATTGGCCATGGACCGGGTAGAAAATCAGGCAAGCTCTGTGATTCTAGACCATATACAATTTAAAGCAACTCAAGGGAGAAAATTCTAAGAAGGAAACCATTGTAATAATAGAGCCAAAATTATTAGCATTTAAAATCAGAACATTAAGATTAAACTCAGTGTGGTGTATCTGTTCTTTAAAAATGGGACACTTCGTCAGGAAAAAGAACTCTGAGTAAAAAGTCATCCTGAGTATAATAAAAACAAAGTTATATTGAAAATCTGGGGTCACTTGAGGTGTGGTAAAGGAGAAGGCAATGGCAACCCACTCCAGTACTCTTACCTGGCAAATCCCATGGACCGAGAAGCCTGGTAGGCTGCAGTCCATGGGGCTGTGAAGAGTCGGACACGATTGAGCAAATCCACTTTCACTTTTCACTTTCATGCATTAGAGAAGGAAATGGCAACCCACTCCAGTGTTCTTGCCTGGAGAATCCCAGGGACGGGTGAGCCTGGTGGGCTGCCGTCTCTGAGGTCACACAGAGTTCGACATGACTGAAGCGACTTAGCAGCAGCAGCAGCAGAGGTGTGGTAAAGTTATCTCACTTTAATATTTTGATATATTTAAAAGACCTGGCTATTTGTTGCCTAAAAATTCAGAGCATTTGGAGAAAGTAAGTGGTATTTAGATTTCTTAGGATGCTGTGTGTATCAGCTCAGGCTGCCATAATAAAATACCACTGACTAGGTGGTTTACATAACAGATATTTATTTCTCACAGTTCTGGAGGCTGAAAGTCCAAAAACAAGGTGCTGGCCAATTTGGTTGCTGGTGAGGGCTCTCTTTCTGGCTTGCAGATAGCCTCCTCACATGTAAGAGAGAGAAATGTCTTATAAGGTCATCAATCCTATTGACCTAAGGCTTCCCTAGTGGCTCAGAGGTAAAGAATCTGCCTAGAAGGCAGGAGACACAGGTTTGATCCCTGGGTCCAGCAGATATCCTGGAGAAGGAAACGGCAACTCATTCCAGTATTCTTGCTTGGAGAATCCCATGGACAGGGGAGCCCCGGGGGCTACAGTACATAGGGTCACAAAGAGTTGGACAAGACTGACAGGACTGAGCACTTACACACCTATTGGATTAAGATCCCATCCTTATTATTATTATTTTAACCTTAGTTACATCTTAAAAGGCTTATCTCCAAATGCAGTTATATTGGGTGTTAGAGCTTCATACGGAGAAGGCAATGGCACCCGACTCCAGTACTCTTGCCTGGAAAATCCCATGGACGGAGGAGCCTGGTAGGCTGCAGACCATGGGGTCGCTAAGAGTCGGAAAGGACTGAGAAACTTCACTTTCACTTTTCACTTTCATGCATTGGAGAAGGAAATGGCAACCCACTCCAGTGTTCTTGCCTGGAGAATCCAGGGACGGGGGAGCCTACTGGGCTGCCGTCTATGGGGTCGCACAGAGTTGGACACGACTGAAGTGACTTAGCAGCAGCAGCAGCAGCAGCAGAGCTTCATAATACAAATTTGGAGGGTGGAAGGACACAATTCAGTCTGCTGTTCTTTCTAATGGCTTATTTGAGTCAAAGTCATCAGTGTGGCCCAGTATGCATGGAGACATAGACCCTGGGCTGTGTCTCTAACATTCCTGTCCACTCTGTTTAAGCTTCCTGACTTCTGGCTGATTCTCAAAATGCTGAATATATTTTCCTCTCAGTGCCTTTATATATGGTGTTTTCTCTGCCTGCTTACACACTACTTTCTGTGCTTGGCTCATATCATTCAATCATATCTCCTTCTAACCCTAACCCTAATTCTTTAGATATTTATTGTTACTTACATCACAGGGCACTGTTTCGTTCATTGTTAACTGTGAAGTTAAATACTAGGTAAATGTTTGTTGAGTCAAATCCAGAATACATGAGTTTGGGAAAATATTGCTTTCATGCCAAGGAGGATCTAAATGTCTAGCCTTATCAATTGTTTATATATAAAAGTCTTATGGGCTTGAGAGAAACCAAAGAAAAAGTAAGCCCTCTCTCTGGCCCTCCCAGTTCAGGACCTATTCATAAATATACATATCTAACTCTCCTTTGGTATCCAATGTAATCAGTAGCTCTTGAGTACATATTCCTACTCATTCATAATTGCAGTTTGTGTCTCGGTTTCCCAAAACAATTAATGGATGTTATTATAAAGGAGTCTTTCAAAGGGAGCACTTATTATAATCTCGTCTTGGGAAATACAAAATTCATTATATCAAACAGTGAAAAAAAAGAAAGAAAGAAAGGAAGGAAGGAATAAAGAAAGAAATATCACTTAATGATCTTGATTGGAAAAAGCAAATTTCCGTATTGTTGCTTTAAGTGAGGAATGATTTTCTGAAAACTTATTAGTGAAACTGAATCTATTAATGATTCATTTTAACTCTTGGAAGGTGTAAACTTTCTTGGTGACAACAAGGAGCAGGAAGAAACCCCCAGGTAATTAGACACTGCCCTAGAAGAGTGGCTCCTTCATCTTCTCCTAGTCCTAGCATTCCTTCCTGTGCTGCAGTAGTCATCAGGCATAGAACCAAACCATAGGGAGTTGACACTATCCTATTTAAGTTATCAGAATGCAATAACCATTCTCTTTTTTTTGGCCACTTCATGCAGCATGCAGGATCTTAGTTCCCTGACCTGGGATCCAACCTGTCCTGCCTACAGTGAAAGTGCAGTCTTAACCACTGGACCTCCAGGGAAGTCTCAAAATAACCATTCTTAGTTCAGAGACTCAGCATACTTTCTTTGAGTTACAATACAAAATTTGTTCTCCTGTCATTTCTTGCTTATTCATTCCTCAAAAAAAAAAAAAACTTTCAGAATTTTCCAGACCTCCCTTGAATGCATATGTGTAACTCAGCCTTGATATACTGGCTATCTCAGTTGCATGTGGCATTTCTTCTAACAATATATTTGACATGTAGAGGCAGCTATAAAAATACATACTTAGAACATCCTTTCCTAATCTGGTTAACTTTGAGACCCATTGGAATATAACTGATTTATCTCACATCTGTTAGTCGACTATATAAACTCATTTCTTGCTAGCCAAAGTAATTTCAACACAATATTTAAAACACCCAAGTACTTATATACATATGATTATCTTGGATAATGTTGCTAACTTTTAAATAAATAACAATAACTTTTAAACTTATAAGATGATATATATATAAGATNTGTATATGAATCATATCATATCATGTATATGATCATATACATTATGATATAAATAAGATATAATGATATATAAAAAATTTATCAATTTTGTTTGATATATTTTTTATATAATTCTATCTTCTCTTTAATGACAGGGGAGCTGAGGCATAAAGAGATTGAGTATTTACTCATGGTCTTAAAGCTGGTAGGAGTTCAAATCAGTATTTGAACTAGATCATAAGGTTCCAGAAATTATTCCTTTCTTTCATATGCTTTTCTGCCTTTCAGAGAAGGCACTGATTTATTGAACAATTTGTTCAGTACATTTTCTTATGCAATTTATGTGATCTTATGAAGAACTTTGCAGAATGCATAGGAGACAGAAAAAAATAGACTTGGGAATAACAGGAACTTAAAATATTGCAGAAGGCTATGAGAGGAAGAAAATGCATGTCTAGGAAGTCATCACTTTGGTGACTTCAATGCTAATCCCAGTATATTAACTTTATGATATAACTTTTTTAATTCTCAAAAGTATCCTAGTTTGAAAGTTAAATTATATTATCAACCTTGTAATGAGACATCATGCTATTGAAATGTTCATTAACTGGGAAAATTTTACAAGATGAAAGATTTACACATGTATAGGGAGTGCAGGTAACAGCAGTGAAATCAGTCATATCTAACTGCGTGTGTGTGTAACTGACTTTTTAAATCAAATGTGATCTTCAAGAATCTGCTCACTTTTCCTCCTGCTTTTCTCTGTAGGGAGAAACAGAGGGGAGAAACACTTACGAACTGAAGTAAAAATTTTACCTGAGATTCCCTGGGGAGAAACTTAGACCCAAGTGCATCTCCTATAGTATAAGTGATAAAATGTGTGATCAGAGAAAGGTTTAAATCTGTTACAAACTAAGAAAATTTAATGCAGGGAATCGCATAAAGCCTGAAAATGCCCCCAGAAAACTGGATAAACAAGAAGAGATTTACAAATGTCATCTCCAGCGATCAAAATCCTGATCTAAAGAAACTGTTCTTTCATCTATATGCACATAAAATTATTTCTATGATGAAGATCCACAGTGTTAAACCAAACAAAAGAAGTATTTTATGTGGTGCTACCACACAAATACAAGGAGGGGTGATGGAAGGCCAGTCAGCTCCAGCTCCCCTTTCTGAGCTCAAGTTCAGAATGAAGGAGCTGCGTCCTCAGATCTGTACCGGGAAACTTCCACTGTTACTTTCAGTTTTGCTCTCGTTGTCACCACTCCAAAAGGAATGGTGATTTGAGCTCTGCAGATCTCTGAGGATGAAGTATCCGTACACATTGTTTGGGTTCACTGTGAAGAACTCTTTAGCCAGAAGTGAGATAAAACTAAAACAAATTAGTTTCACAACAGAAAAGCATGTATAATGGAAAAGATGATTATTTTTCTTTTTCTATTTCTAGTGTTCAGTTATTTAAGATTGATATCTTTTGAGTTAAAATTGAGATTTCTCCACAAGGCAGATTTTTCTGCATATAAAATAGAAAAAAAATGGCCAGAGTCATAGTTTTCTTCATGTTTTGAATATTCAGTTTTAACTTTAATAAATTAAATACAAGCCATTTTTCTTTTTTTTAAAACTTTTTATTTTATGTTGGAGTATAGCCAGTTAACAATGTCGCGATAGCTTCAGGTGGATAGGAAAGAGACCCAGCCATACATATACATGTGTCGATTCTCCCCCATACAAGCTGCCACATAACACTGAGCAGAGTTCCATGTACGGCTGTCAGGAGGGAAAGATGTGGGGAGAAGGGATAGTTAGGGAGTTTGGGATCAACATGCATACACTGCTGTATTTAAAATGTATAACCAATAAGTACCTACTGTATAGCACAAACCGTCTTTCTAACAATTTATCTGAGAGGCTGTGTGAGATTGCTTTGATATTGGAGGGCAAAAACTATTGTATATCTCTCTATATAATACATATACTGCTGCTAAGTTGCTTCAGTTGTGTCCAATTCTGTGTGACCCCATAGACGGCAGCCCACTAGGCTACCCCATCCCTGGGATTCTCCAGGCAAGAATACTGGAGTGGGTTGCCATTTCCTTCTCCAATGCATGAAAGTGAAAAGTGAAAGTGAAGTCTGTTCAGTCCTGTCTGACTCCTAGCGACCCCATGGACTGCAGCCTACCAGGCTCCTCCATCCATGGGATTTTCCAGGCAAGAGTACTAGAGTGGGTTGCCATCGCCTTCTGGGTGTGTGTAAATTATGGCAGCTTAGTATGTAAAAAGTCTTTTTTAAGGATGCTATTCCATAACTTTGTGATTTTTTTTTTGACTGGGGGGATACATGAAATTGTTATAATATGAAAGCTGGAAACATCTCAGAACAATTTTGCCTGGAAAAAAATGAGGGGCAGGGAGTGACAGAGACAGGGAGAGAGAAAGAGAGACATAGACAGAAATAAGCAGAGAGACAGAGGAAAAGGGTAAACAAATTCAGCATTGAAGCTGAGGATTTTGAAAAGTAAATAATAGTAAAAGTGTAGGATGAGAGGAAGGATGGAATTAATAAATGACAAAATAGAAAACACATCAGAAACAAATGTAGTATTAATATGTACATCCAAATAGGATTCATTTCAAAAACAATAAAATCTAGCCTGATCAGGAAAAGATAAGGAGGAAAGCCTTAGACACAAACGATTAGAGAGGAAATGGTAAAGAACCAAAGATACAGAGGAAATTAAATGAATTAAACAATTCATCACTTTCTTCAAGTCAGTTTGAAAGCTGAATATAATAAATTGGGTTTTTGAAAATGCAAATTGCTAAAATCAACACAGGAACTGACAGGAAACATAAGCAAACCAATTGCATGAGAGAAACTATCAAGTTCAAGAAGAAAACAGCCTCCTCATCATTGCATCTCTAATTTGCACAAAAGGCCAAGAACCAGGGGATATTAGTGGTGAGTTTTATCAATATTTCAAGAAATTGATCATGGCGATGCCATTTAAACTTGTCCAGAGCAGTGAGAGCAAAGGAAAAGTTCAAAACTATTTTTAAAAATCAAACATATCTTTGATATCAAAACCAGAAATGTCAGTATGAAGAAAGAAAACTCATTTAAAAGTATTGATTTAAAAGTCTCAAATAAAATAAGACTTGAGCAAAAAGACTAAATTAGGAAATACCATAGAAAACTGGAGTTTGTTTTCAGAATAAAGACAGATTTAATATTAAAAAACATTTGCTTATAGCTTAGTATGAAACATATACTAGTTTAAAACAATACCACATAGTGTACAATTACTGTAAAAAACATACACATATAACTAGTATAAAAACATGTGAAAGCTAAATTGATGACCAGAAGATACATGATAAAATTTAAAATATAGTTTTGATTAAAATCACCTAACTTCAAATAAAAATGTAATTGATGGATACTTTCAGAATAATGTTTGATAGTGGAACATGGAAAAATTTATTCTTACATTCAGAAAACATAAAGGATGTGTATTACCAGCATCACTATTCTGAATACTATGCCAGTATTCAGAAATACTAGTAAAAGTAAATACACAAGAGAAACATGTATGTGTATAAAATGTATTTGTTAAGGAAGAAGCAAAATTACCCTGTTTAATGATGAACAGATTATATAGCTAGTTATACCATATATTTAAATTGAAAATCTATTAAAACTCTTAATAAATTCATCAATATAGGTACAAAATTAATGTCTTCAACTTTCATGTTTATAAGCAACTTCTTGGAAATAGAGATTTTATCTACAATGGTAAACATATGCAAATAAATTATTGAAATAAATGTAAAAAGAAAGGTCCAGGACCCATAGGAAGACACTAAGTATTCATCAGCTCATTACATGTATTAACCACCTAAAAACCTAGTGGCTTAAAACAATGGTAACATAGTCACCCTTGCTTCTGTTGGTTGGCAGTCTGGACCATGTTCTGCTGGAACAATGCTTTGTCCCGTGTCCCAGTGTTTTCCTTGATTTTATCTCTACATGGTTTTTCATCCTTTCAGAAACAAGCCCAGGTTTATTCATGTCATGGCAGGTGCGTACCAGGACTGTAAAAGGATTTTTTAGTCCTAAATCACTCAGAACCTGAGAATATTGGAATAAAAATTATGTTAAGCTGAAGACATTTGAAATCCAACAGATGCAGGAAGAAGTCTTCTCAGGGCTTTTCCTATCTAACAGCAGAAACTTCTGAGAAATGACAATGACCATTAATTCCCTCTTTGGGGTGATTTCGACTCCCAGAAGACAGGTGACAAGTAAATCTACTGAAAATGCCCTCTCTGGAGGAGCTGTATAGTATTGAAGATGGCCACTCATATCTGTGTAGACTAATATTATCACAAACTTTCTTGCCTTCCATTCTACTAAAAATTTTTCTTCCTAAAGAAACCTATTTGCTTTTCCCATACAAGCCATTTCTTCTCCCTTCTTTTCCCCTACTAAAGTAGGTATATAAGCCTTTGACTTATATATCTCTTAGATATATAGCTTAACTGATATATATATATAAACATATATATAGTTCTATATTGTTATATAGATAGATAGATCAGAGAAGGCAATGGCATCCCACTCTAGTACTCTTGCCTGGAAAATCCCATGGATGGAGGAGCCTGGTAGGCTGCAGTCCATGGGGTCGCTGAGAGTCGGACACGACTGAGTGACTTCACTTTCACTTTTCACTTTCATGCCTTGGAGAAGGAAATGGCAACCCACTCCAGTATTCTTGCCTGGAGAATCCCAGGGATGGGGGAGCCTGGCAGACTGCCGTCTGTGGGGTCACACAGAGTCAGACATGACTGAAGCAACTTAGCAGCAGCATATAAATAGATAGATAGATATATGGTTTAACAAGCTAGCTACCTCTTTATCGACTCATGTGTATATACAAATAGACATTTCTCCTGTTAATTTGTCTGTCAGTTTAAGTTGTAGGTTCAAGGTGCCAAATATAAGAGAATAGCGGAAAAGGCTTTTTCCTCCCTCATAAACTCAAGTTGTAAGGCCAGTCTAGAGTCAACGTTCTGGAAAATAGATTCTTTCTCTTGATGAGAGAGGCTACAAAGATTTTGTGACCACTGTTAATTTACCATATTTACAAAGGGAGATAAAATAAGATACCTAAATAATCTGTTGTTAGTCAATAAAGATAAATGTTATAAACATTCCAATTCCTTCAAAATTATTCTGGAATTTAATGGAATCTAAAAAAAGCCTCTTGGCAGATTATTTAATTTTTTGACAACTTGATGCCAACATTTATGTATAAAAGTATGTAACAGTAGTTATGAATAGTAATGATAAAAATAATACTGATAATGATAAATCATGACAAAATCAATATTAACCTTAAGTAATAACAAAATTTCTACAGATATTAAAACATATTATAAAAACACAGATACCATAAACCTGATAGGAAATAGAATAGGCAAAGGATATGAAGAGGGAATATAATGATTAATTTAATCTGTTAACTGGATCAGTTTAAGAAATACCCAGCTAGCTGGTAAAACGTTATGTCTGGGTTTGTTTGTGTGGGTGTTTCTGGAAGAGATTAGCATTTGATTGAGTAAATTGAATAGAGAGATGTATCTTCACCAGTATGAGTGTTATCTGATGCACTGGGAGTGAAATGGAGCAAAAAG
Organism: Redunca redunca; assembly: GCA_006410935.1. Lineage (NCBI taxonomy): Eukaryota > Metazoa > Chordata > Mammalia > Artiodactyla > Bovidae > Redunca > Redunca redunca. The sequence goes on from SJYQ01002226.1 coordinate 902,142, forward strand.
ACAAAAGAAAGGTGAATTTTCTTTTTTCTTGATCTGGGAGATTTGTCTTCTTCTGCCCATGAACATCGGAGCTTCTGGTTCTCCAGTCTTTTGACTCAGGGACTTATCTATGGACCCCTGGTTCTCAAACCTTTGACCTCACACTTGGAGTCACACCATAGATTCCTCTGGTTCTCAGTCCTTTGGAATAAGATTCAATCATAACACTGGTTTTCCTGATTTTCTATTGCAGACAGTAGACTGTGGGACTTAGTTTCCATGATCACTTGAGCCAATTCCAATAATAAATATCTCCTCATTCTCTCTCTTTATATATATATAATAGATAGATGGATATAGATAGATAGATACTATACTGGCTCTGTTTCTCTGGAAAAAATAATACAGTGATTTACTAAAACTAAAGATCAAATATGGCATAAATTATAAATTATCC
>SJYQ01002226.1:909187-932031 GCA_006410935.1 Redunca redunca
TAGTATGGTAGGTAGTAGAAATATATACTTGGTAATGATAGGCAGAGTAGGTAAAGAATAAAATTTAAATTTGGTTGCAATTGTATAGACTTTCAATCAATTTGGAAGCAGAAGTCAATAAGGGAAGCAAAGAGAAGCAAGTTACTGGAAGGAACAAAGAAAAGGATTAAACACCTACTGAAGACCCATTTGGTGCTATAAATATGACATTTCTTTTTTCCAAATTCCTAATAAATTACAAGTGAGGAAATTGGCATTGCAAATAAATTGAATAAATTGCCTTTGGGGCTAATTAACAGACTTTTGTATCAGAAGACCTAAATTTGAGTAATACTCTATCAGTAGCTAGGTGACAATTGATTAAAATTCTCTGCTTCATTACATCTCTATAAAATGGAGATAATATCTGCCTTACCAAGTACTTATTATCCATAAATTCAAAAAACATATGAAATTGCTATTAAAAGTCTAAGGATTNACTTAGTATCCATAAATTCAAAAAACATATGAAATTGCTATTAAAAGTCTAAGGATTTTAACAGCAGAGTTAAATTTATTATATAAGTGATTGTTATGCAAAGATAGTGTGTAAAAAGTCTTAGGATAAAGACAGCAATTTTATTATTTTGCTAAATTTACTTCAATTTTTCTGATCCAGAGGCAATACTGAATTGTAAAGTAGACACATTAACCTTCATTTCCACACATTTTAATTTCATAAGTTTTTTTAATGTATAGCATTTTTTTTTACTAATCATTACCAGATATCTGAATATAATCATGTTGAAATATTTTTTTGCCTGATTGCTAGTTCATTTCCTTTTGTCTGAAGGGAATTCATTACTAATGGTGATGTTACTGGTAACTTCTGTGGTTCAGCTGTATTTTAAATATTCAGAATTTTGTTCTTCTGGTCTTTGGGGGAAGGTCTCTCTCTCTCTCTTTCTCTCTCTCCTTAAGATGCTTATTCCCTTGTGGTTTTCCAATTGCTTCCATGCAGCTCCCCAGGGCTCCCAGCTGAGAACTGGACCTCGTGGATGTGGCTCAATTCTTACCCCATGGTGACTGCAAATATTGCTGATCCAATAGCCAACACAGCAGGTGTGTCTATCCTGCCACTTCTGAAGAAAGCAGAGGTATGTGAGCTGTGTTGACAGCAATGGTTGGCAGAAACCTTTATTTTTAGCATTTTTGCTTTTATAAGCAAAAGTTCTTTATCATGCTCTGTTTATAACATCGCGGAAAGTGTTTATTTCTTGTAATCCAATGTGAGTCAGAATCTCAGCTGCTTCTTAATCTGAAGCCTGTAGTGCTCCTGGCTTCCGCTCTGATCTGTACATTGTTTTCTGGTTCGCAGAGGCTTTTTTTTTCTTGTTCACATCATACGGTTTGTGGGATCTTAGTTTCCTGACCTACCAGGGATTGAAATTGGGCCCTCAGCAGTGAGAGTGTAGAGTCCTATCCACTAGATCAGCAAGGAATTCCAAAGGGCATTTATCTTTAAATTTCACAGCATGGCTACATATTTTAAAATTTATCTTTTTTCTATTATTATTATTATAATACCTTTCAAAATGAGGAAGGGCCTTAGAGTCTAACACTGATTTTCAGCTTAACCAGAAATATGATGTTAATTTGATATTCTGAAAGTTAGAGGCATTAGGATAAAAAAAGTGAAGAAAGCATCACAAAGAAAGGATGTGATAGAATCAAGGAGGCAAATGAGATTGTTGATGTTGTGTCGCAAAGTCACACCCTACTCTTTCTGACCCCATGGACTGCAGCATGCCAGGCTTCCCTGTCCTTCATTATCTCTCAGAGTTGGCTCAAACTCATGTCCATTGAGTCGGTGATGCCATACAACTGTCTCATCCTCTGTTGCCATCTTGTCTTACCCTCAATCTTTCCCAGCATAAGGGTCTTTTCCAATTAGCTGGCTCTTTACATCAGGTGGCCAAAGTATTGGAGCTTCAGCTTTAGCATCAGTCCTTCCGATGAATATTCAGTGTTGATTTCCCTAAGGATTCACTGGCTTACTCTCCTTGCTGTCCAAGGGACTTTCAAGAGTCTTCTCCAGTACCACAATTCAGAAGCATCAGTTCTTCGGCATTCACATCTGTACACAGCTACTGGAAAAGCCATAGCTTTGTCTATGTGGACCTTTGTTGGCAAAGTGGTGTCTGCTTTTTAACATGCTGTCTAGGTTTGTCATAGCGTTTTTTCCAAGGAGCAAATATCTTTTAATTTCTTGGCTGAAGTCACAGTTTGCAGTGATTTTGGTGCACAAGAAGATAAAATCTGTCACTGAGATTACAGTAATTTTTGCATATTTGCTCTGCAGGGACTGAAGTGGTGCCTGCCCAGCTTCAGCTATGTGGAGGCAGAGCCAACTTTTCTTATTCTACTGTTTGCCAGTTCATTGCTTTTTCTCTTCTGTTGACCCCTGGGGAAGTGAGCTTGTTTGGTCTTAACAGTGCCTTTAAATTGGCCATTTTTCAGTTGAATTTCTCCCCAGCTTGCTGTGACTTAATCAGATCAACCTTTTGCAATTTGATGGATTGTTCTATCCTCTATTATAAGGAAGGTGGAAAAAAAGTGACAAGAAAGATGTCAATTGTAGACTTTTCCTATGGACATGTTTCCCTGCCCCATGCCCTGCTTGTAAAACTTACTTGTTCAGCATTCCATTATAAAATACTTGAAAAATGATTGGTTAAGAAGCCTGAGTAGAGTTTTTATCACCTTTTCAATGAATGAGTTATTTAAACCCTTAGATCATAATTGGATAAATCTACGTTGTCATATTACCTTCTGGTTTTGTCTCAGTGGAGGAGACCTCCTCGTCACTGAGGACTTATCCTGAATAATATTCCAAGATGACTGTAACATTAAATTGCATTAAAAATGTAAGGGGTTCATTCTCAGCATTACTACTGAGCTTCCACATTTATTTTTGTAAGAGTGGGAAACGTGAGTTGATTTAGATATATTTTCCTTTTTAAAAATGATCTGGAAGCATTTAGAAATCATGGCAATATAGTTTATATAAATACAGCTAGAATATTTAAAGAAAATAAAAATAATTATAATATGCTTTTCATTAGGGTATTGTTATTGTTGCTTAGTGTCTAAGCCATATCCGACCTTTTTGTGATCCTATGGACTATAGCCCTCCAGATTCCTAAGTCCATGGATTTTCCCAGGCAAGAATATTAGAGTAGGTTGCCATTTCTTTCTCCAGGGGATCTTCCAGACCCAGGGACTGAACCCACATTGAATCCACATCTCCTGCACTGGCTTCCCTGAACCACCAGGGAAGCCCTCCTGAGGTATACTTTTCTTTTTAACTGACAATGTGGAAAAATTTCTATTGATGAACAATGTAAGTGGTGAATGAATCAGTGCATATATTAATGGTGATTAAAATGAGTAATAATGTGTTGTTGAAAAAAAGAACAGAATATTAAGTTCAACTTTTTTCTTGTTAAGAGTCTTAACAGTGGTCTAACCATTAATGAAGGGGAGGGCAAGAGATCATCAAGCAAGTTGTCCAACCCTTATTTTATTCTGCTCCTGGGTAGATTTCAACAACGAGAAATTCTCTGAAGAGTACAGTCCATATGCAGTATATTTTCAGGGAGGATGCGATTAAACTGGTTTCACTTCCAGCCTGTTGAATTCAGGCTTAAATATATGAATGAAGAAACATACTTGATTCACTCTTGAAATAGCCTCTGATTGCAGAACAGAAGAAATGGGTCAAAGTGGAACAACACTGTTCTACCAGGAAATAAGCTAACATCTGGTTCCTCAGGTTTAGGCATTGATCCTTTGGAAAGGATCCTTGGAAGGGTTCATGCTGGAGAGGATTATGTGTAGGTGTGAGGTGTCCTTCGTTGCAATTCACTGAGCCTGCGGCTTATGGGTTGTGAGAAGCAGTTACCCAATTTATTTATCATTTATGACACACAACTATAGTTAATAATGGCCAGTAATATGGGGTTTTTGAAGAATGCACAGAAATTTCCTTGGGAAAAAACATTTGAGGAACTTGGTATTCTAAATGGACTGATGACACATTGCAGCTCTAGCAATGAAATTATTTCTGATTTTCCCATCACTTCCTACATCTTATTCAATTCTGGAGAAGCAAAATGTAATAAAGAGATAGTTATGAAGAATGCACATAGATAGGAAGTGATGAAAGGACTGAAATATATCTAATATTCATGCAGCACTTGGATGTTAAATATTATTATACTCTAAATATGTATGATACTTAGTAGACACTACATATATTACAAAGAGATCCTCATTCAGAATATTTGAAATGAAGTCTTAATATGACCGCTTGTTGGTCACCCTGTTTTGGTCCCATATGTCCTCTGCCCAGGTAGCACAATGGTAAAGAATCCACTTTCAAATGCAGGAGATGCAAGAGATGCAAGTTTGACCCCTGGGCTGGGGCAATCCACTGGAGGAGGAAATGATAATCCACTTTTGGGTGGAGTATTCTTGCATGGCAAATTTCAGGGATAGAGGAGCCTGGCAGGTTACAGTCCATCAGGTCCCAAAGAGTTAGGCACAACTGAGCAGCTGGGCACCTGTGTCCTCTGCCTAATCACAAAAATAAAGCCCGTGGCTGTCTATCAAGTTGGTAGACAAACTATAGCTCATGTGGCCAGCCATATATATATATATATGCCCCTGTGTCTCTAACAGAACAAGGGTAATTTGGATAGTGTGGCTCTTCCAACTCACCTGTATCCTGTATATTAATTTATTCATCTCCTTTTTCAGCTCAGTCCTATTTGCTCTAAATTCATTTATTATACCACATGATTCAAGCACTTTTATTTGATTTGGGAGCACATCTGTTCTTTGGCTATTATTGCTTGCATAGTTATGTACTTGTACACTGTGGCCCCAAGGTATATTCCATGTGATGGCTTCTCATGCTATAAGTCTAGCTTTCATTCAAGGTTTGTAACAAAATAGCTGTTTATTTCTTATATTTTAAATACCATGAAGCCAGGAAATATTTCTTCAGTGCCTCAAGAATGCACAGGATATATCAGGCATTCAATAAATATTTGTTGACTACATAGATAAATTGTTATTGTTTAGTCACTAAGTTGTGTTCTGCAGCCCCATGGACTGTACCCTGGCAAGCTCCTCTGTCCATGGGAATTCTCTGGGCAAGAACACTGGAGTGAATTGCCATTTCCTTCTCCACAGGCTCTTCTCCACTCAGCGATTGAACTCACGCCTCCTGCGTTGCAGGCAGATTCTTTACATTGAGCCAACAGGGAAGCCCACACAGATGACTATTAGCAGGCAATTACGGACTTCAAAAAATTTGGGAAGATTTTAGACTAAAGATTTGAAGAAATCTTAAGGAGTTCCCAAATAACCTTCACTCAGCTTCCCTTAATGTTAAGATATACTATTAACTAAATTACAGACTTGATTCATATTTTACCAGATTTCCAGTAATGTTCTTAATCCACTTCATGATCCAATCCAGGAAGCCAAATTGTATTAATTGTTGTGTCTTGTTAGTCTACTAAGGAACGGTGACAATTTCTGAGTATTCCCTTGTCTTTAATAATCTTGAAATTTTGAAGAATATTTTTCAGGTACTTTGTAGGCTATTCTTTGATTTGTGTGTGCCTGATACTTTCTTCTTATTGGATTAAGGTTATGCATTTTTGGTTATGTGCCATTTCTTATATGTCATATCAGATGATACAGAGTATCAAAGTATTATTACTATTTATTATCTTTAACATACTAATCATATTTACTTTAAATCACTTATTAGCTAGTTTCTATGTTGTCTATGTCATTTATGAATCTAGTTCTAATGATTCTTTGTCTCTCAGGGGTGTATCGTTTTCTCTTGCTTTTTTGTATGCCTTTCTCTCCCCTGAGAGCCGGTTATATTGTGTAACACAGTTGAGACTGAGGTAAACAGATTTTTAAACCTAAAGATGGGAACACTTTTCCTTTTACTGGGTCTTTAAGGCACCAGTTTGAGCTAATCTAATTAGAAATGGGACTGAGTTTGACCTTTGCTGTCTTTGTGGTTACCCTGTGTATCACAGATGTTAAATTATCTATGGAATACTTTGTGTTTTCTGTGGGGGCTGGTTTGCCAGGTATTTTTTTGTATTTTTGTTCTCAGATTTAGGGCTTTCCTTTCTACTCCATCTCAGCAAGTTTCTGACTTTTGCAAGTTATATATTATGAGATGTTTGTTAGCATGTCTGTGGGGTGTTTAATATGGGGGCATTTTTGATTTTTTCAGACCAAAATCCCACCCTCTGACATACCCCCTGTCATGTCCCTGAGCCTCAAGGATGTCATTTTTTCAGTGTTCCCTCGCTTCCCATAACTCTGATTCCAGAAGCTATTCTTGATCCTGTCTCAAATTTGGAAGATCTTTCAGCAGCAGTGGGTTTTCCCTGTTACCTCCAGCGTACAGCTTGTATTGCTTTTCTTCCATAGATGAAGGCTTTCATTTCATACAGGAGGCAGACTTTCAGGTTCAAAGTCTCGTCTTAGTTTCCTGGCTTTCCTGAAGCAGCTGCTATTCCCAGCTCTAGTTCTGAAATATAAGAGACTTGCTGATGATTCTCTTACTTTTTTCAGGAAATATCTTATATGGGGTTTGTGAAAAAAATAAAAAATAAAAAAGTTAAAAAGAAAAATGAGGCTTGCAGAGAGTCTGGACTCTGCCCCCGTTCACAGTTCTTGGGGACTTCACCATCTTGTTAGTACTTATCAGCTATCCTCCCCCAGGTCACAGTGCCCTCAGTTCAGTTCAGTTCAGTCGCTCAGTCGTGTCCAACTCTTGGTGACCCCATGAATCGCAGCACGCCAGGCCTGCCTGTCCATCACCAACTCCCAGACTTCACTCAGATTCACTTCCATTGAGTCAGTGATGCCATCCAGCCATCTCATCCTCTGTCGTCCCCTTCTCCTCCTGCCCCTAATCCCTCCCAGCATCAAAGTCTTTTCCAATGAGTCAACTCTTCGCATGAGGTGGCCAAAGTACTGGAGTTTCAGCTTTAGCATCATTCCTTCCAAAGAAATCCCAGGGTTGATCTCCTTCAGAATGGACTGGTTGGATCTCCTTGCAGTCTCTCTCTCAAGAGTCTTCTCCAACACCACAGTTCAAAAGCATCATTTCTTCGGCGCTCAGCCTTCTTCACAGTCCAACTCTCACATCCATACATGACCACAGGAAAAACCATAGCCTTGACTAGATGGACCTTAGTCTGCAAAGTTATGTCTCTGCTTTTGAATATGCTGTCTAGGTTGGTCATAACTTTTCTTCCAAGGAGTAAGTGTCTTTTAATTTCATGGCTGCAATCACCATCTGCAGTGATTTTGGAGCCCCCCAAAATAAAGTCTGACACTGTTTCCACAATTTCCCCATCTATTTCCCATGAAGTGATGGGATCGGATGCCATGGTCTTTGTTTTCTGAATGCTGAGCTTTAAGCCAACTTTTTCACTCTCCTCTTTCACTTTCATCAAGAGGCTTTTTAGCTCCTCTTCACTTTGTGCCATAAGGGTGGTGTCATCTGCATATCTGAGGTTATTGATATTTCTCCCGGCAATCTTGATTCCAGCTTGTGTTTCTTCCAGTCCAGCGTTTCTCATGATGTACTTCTGCATAGAATTTAAATAAGCAGGGTGACAATATACAGCCTTGATGTACTCCTTTTCCTATTTGGAACCAGTCTGTTGTTCCATGTCCAGTTCTAACTGTTGCTTCCTTACCTGCGTGCCCTAGATGGACTCTTTTCACCTATGTGCAGATGCATCTTGCCCAGGTACTTCAGTGTTTCTGTCTCCAGTGCCCCTGAAGTTACCTGTCTTTCTCTGTTGGATTTGTTGGTTGCTCTGCAACCTCATAATACTCAGGGATTCAAGAAAAGTGATGAACTCTCTGTTTGCTGGACTATTTCTATAAGCTTGAAAGCAGAAATCTTTCTCCCTCTTTGTATCTCCCAGTGGAAACCCACAGTCTTAAGACTTCTACTGTCCCTCCAGACATGTTTTTATCTTGTTTTGCAACATGAGAGCTGGCTAGGAGCAAAGACTGAAAAGATGTAAAGTTATACCTTAAATTTTGTGATCTAGTGATAATAATCCAAAAACTGAACTCCAAAATTCAAGTTTCTTCCCTAGCACTTACACTTTTGGAAACTTGGGCAAGTTAAGCTCAGTGCCCTCATCTGTAAAATAGTTACAAGTATATAAATGTCACACTGTAGCTTTCCATTAGTCATCATCAAATCAAGATACTTTATAGCAGGAGTCCCCAGCCTCTGGGATCTAATGCCTGATGATATGAGGTAGAACTGATGTAATAATAACAGAAATAAAATGCACGATGAATGTAATGTGCTTGAATCATCCTGAAATCTTCCCTTGCCCCAGTGCATGGAAAAATTATCTTCCAAGAACCTGGTCCCTGGTGCCAAAAATGTTGGGGACCACGGCTCTACAGGAATCAAGTAAGTAACATGAGGATGAAAGTTGCCCCTTCCACCTTCAAGTAAAGGGCCTTTGGATTTTCTGACTTTATGGTTAAGATGTACCAGTGAGTTTTAATTTGAAGAGATAATGACTAAGAAAATGAAATCCAGGGATATATGAATGTAAAATATGGAGTGCAGAAAAATACTTCTTATTTTGGGGCTTCAACTTAAGAAAATTTAGTATCATGAGGCTATAATAGTAAAAGGTAAGCCTAGGAGTTTGGATAATTGAAATCTCAGTGAAACTAAAAGGCTCTTCATGAGGGTGTAAAGAAATAAGACTGAAAGCAAAGTCAAGGGGATGATAGAAGTAGATGCACAGAGGTATGTGGTATTTCTAAAGAGGGTAGAATTTAGAGTTTAGGAGATGACTCAGTCATGCATATATTGAGTCACTTTTGGCAAATTATTTCATCCCTTTGTACTCAGAAGTCCCTTTTGGGAACAACCATTAAAATCAGTTCTGACCTCTTCATCTACTACTTCAGATTCTGTGTTGCACTCGTACTTAACCATCTGCTTGCATGCGGAAGGCCCACCTGTGTTTACTGCCTCTGTGCTCACAGTTTTGTCTTCCCAAAGTGTGCCCAAGGAGACTCGGAGTTCCATGAGAGCAAGGGCTAGATCTCCCTTCTGTATATCTCCAGAATTTCTTGTAGCCACACATAGAACAGTATTGGCTCTCAAGTGTCTTTAATTCAGAATATAAGAAAGCAAGCAAGAAGGAAGGAATAAAAAAAAGAAAACAAGGTGGCTTAGTATTGATTCATTCATACTCAGAGGCCAGCTCAACTCTATAATTAGGGTCACACATGTAGGGACAGATTCTACAGGGAGAAGTCAATCGGTGCAGGAGGAGCAAAGTGAAGTATTGGGGATGTGGAAAGACAATAATGAAATAATTAACATAGATTTTCAAATCAGTAACACAAATCAAATCAGTGGGCTATAAGCCTTCCATCCTTAGATGGAAGGAAAGAGCAAAAGAAGGAGGGAGTAAGGGAAAGAGAGGATGAATACAAGAAAGGAGATTGTTATTTTGAAACTGGGAACTCAAGCTGTGCTCTCCAAAATAGGCGATATTCACTACCAGCCATCTACACTGACTTTTCAGGTAATGTTTGTGGAGATAAAAAAAATGGGAAAAAAAAAAAAAAAAAAGATGAGTGGAGTAATTACCAGTATGAGCCTAGTATTAAGAAAAGGAGTGGTTTCTCTATCTGCTGAAACAGCAATCAGTCAGACTGTTACTATCAAGACTATTTGGCCTGCTGGATGGGTAACAGATTTTCCCAGCCACTAACTCAGAGTCTGGTGCTGGAGATATGAGAGGTGAGATCCTACATCGAGACAAGACTATCCATATGATTTGACTTTTACTAAAGATCCTGTAAATCAAGTCTTCACAACATTTTCCATCTCAAATTTCACCATTTCTCTGAATCCTCTTCCATCAAGCTACTCCTTATTGTTATGAGCCATATATAGACTCTCCCTTCTGAAATCCTAAATCACTTCAATCAGTGACATTTAGACTTTCCTTTGCAAAAGAGCTATTAGTTGGTGTTGTAGTTCTTAATGCAAAATTCAGCATGGAATTTCAGTGTGGCAGAAGAGCTCTGGGGGCATGAACTGAGAGGGAGTAGGTTTGAGTCCTATTTTGATGCCGTTTTTATGCTAGTTCTACAACAGCCCATTGGGGAAAGAAAAAAAGAAGGAAAACGGTCAGAAAATAAGGTTCTAATTTTAGCATCACAAAACTGTGTGAGTTTCATCAACTCAGCTCACTTATCTCACATCATTTAATATAAAAAACAAAGGGATGGAATAAGGATATTTTGAAGGTCTTTTTCAGGCATAAAATTACTTAGAGGGAAATAATCCATTACATGGGCTTCTTGATGGCTCATCAGGTAAAGAATGAGCCTGCAACCCAAGAGCCACAGGAGACTTGGGTTTGATCTGTGGGTTGGGAAGATCCTCTGGAGGGGGAGATGGCAACCCATTCCGGTATTCTTGACTGAGAAATCCCATTGGCAGAGGAGCCTGGCGGGTTGCAGTCCGTAGGGTCACAAAGAGTCTGACATGACTGAGTGAATAAGCAACAACAACAAGTCTATTATATTGGTGATTTCAATCCAAATACATCAAAAGAAAAAAAAAAGGGGGTTTTGGCATCAAAGATTTCGGGGAAAATGTCAACAAAAATATTTGTGCATTGAGGAGCATAGGTTCGTGTGACTAAATAATGTACAAAAAGGCTGTTCTTCATTTAGAGCATTGATTACTTACTGACTTGATGGATGAGGAGAAAGATCTATAATAAATGAAGAAATAGCTATGAAAGCCACATTCTTCAATAAATCATACAACCAGATTCCCATGTGTGCATGCTATTTCTCTCCTTTATTTAACACCATTTGAACCAAATATTTCACTGTTATGCCCCAGACTACTCTGTTGGCTCAAATAAATATTGGATTCCCCTGATATGAAAAGATTTTTCACCTTTCAAAGGGACTTAGTAAGGTTCCAGTGACCTGTTCCTAAGCAAACGAAGCGTCTTTTTCTGCACATAATTTTGAATTGAGAGAAGGTAAATCAAAATGACATTTTTAAAACTTAAAATTAGTTTTAGTAAACCTAATATTGACAGTGTGCTACTTGGGAACACCTGGCACTTGAAAGATGAGAGATGTCTCTCCTCAGAGAAATCTTGCTCTTTTCCCTCAAGCGTGTCTGCATGCTAAGTTGTTTCAGTCACATCCAAGTCTCTGCAGCCCTATGGACTGTAGCCCCAGGCTCCTCTGTCCATGGTATTCTCTAGGCAAGAATACTGGAGTGGGTTGCCACGCCCTCCTCCAGGAGATCTTCCCAACCCAGGGATGGAACTCGAGTCTCTTATATTTCCTGCATTGGCAGGCGGGTTCTTTACCACTAGTGCCACATGGACTGCCAGAGGAATATACATTTATTTCTTTTGGAAACTTTGAATGTGAAATTGGGCATCAGAAATAACAAGTTGACAAAAATAATATTATGCTTAATTTTTTAAACTTGTTTAAAGTGCTTCCATGTTACTGAATTTAATTGCCTTAATTTTGGTAAACTTAAAGTGAGTTAGAATTTAAAGTTAACCGCATAAATCCTGTGTATGAATTTTTTCAAATGTATATACATCTATAATGATCATCAAGCTAAAGAACACAATTAGCATATCAGGAACTTCCCTTGTGTCTTTTCTCAGTTAACTCTCATCCTGTAGAGGTAATTTTTTCTGTGATTTTTAGCTACATAAATTGATATTGTCTGTTTTTGAATTTCACATAAATAATTATATAATATCCAATACTATTCCATCTGGGTTTATTAACAAAATTTGTACTGATGTAGCTATGTTTTTATATGTAGCAAAGTTTCTTCATTTTTATTGCCATATTATATTTCATTAAAAACATACCACATTTTATTTATTCTAAGATTGATAAACAATTGGATCATTGCTAGTTTGGGGTTACTAGAACTAACACTGCTATCAACACTCATGTAAAATATATTTTGGAAAATTTTAGAGTAATATTTTATTTATTTAGCATTATTAGTAACTACCAAAAGTATTCCTGAGCAGTGGTTGCAGTACTAACTTACATGCTCATCACTAGTCCCAATGCTAATTTTATTATCATGTTATTGTGTTTTTTAAATTAATGGTTTCAATTTGAATAGGTTTAAACTGATGGTACATTTTGTTCTTAATTTTAATTTCTCTAATGTTAGCTATGTGAATATCTTTTAATAGTCTCATTCTATCAAATTTATATGTTGAATTCTAAAATTTTGTTAATTTATTTTCAGTTCTAAAATTTCCAGAATTGTTTTCAGTTTCCTAGTGGAATTCTTTTTTTTTTTTTTCCTGTTTGCTCCAATATCTGGATCACTCAGGTGCTTTTTTATTATTTATTTTTACTTTTGAATTTTTTGGCTATTTGATTCTGTTTCTTGACTGAGAGAGGGGCTCAGAGGGCAGACAGACTGAAACTACAATCACAGAAAACTAGTCCATCTGATCACATGGACCATAGCCTTGTCTAACAAAATGAAACTAAGCCATGCTGTGTGGGGCCACCCAAGACGGGTGGGTCATGGTGGAGCGGTCTGACAAAATGTGGTCCATTGGAGAAGGGAATGGCAAACCACTTCAGTATTCTTGCCTTGAGAACCCCATAAATAGTATGAAAAGCCAAAAAGACAGGACACTGAAAGATGAACTCCCCAGGTCGGTAGGTGCCTAAATTGCTACTGGCAATCAGTGGAGAAATAACTCTAGAAAGAATGAAAGGATGGAGCCAAAGCCAAAACAACACCCAGTTGTGAATGGGACTGGTAATAGAAGCAAGGTTCAATGCTGTAAAGAACAATATTGCATAGGAACCTGGAATGTTAGGTCCATAAATCAAGGCAAATTGGAAATGGTCAAACAGGAGATGGCAAGAGTGAACATCGACATTCTAGGAATCAGTGTACTAAGATGGACTGGAATGGGTGAATTTAACTCAGATGACCATTATATCTATTACTGTGGGCAGGAATCCCTTAGAAGAAATGGAGTAGCCATCATAATCAACAAAAGAGTCCAAAAAGCAGTACTTGTATGCAGTCTCAAAAACGACAGAATAATCTCTTTGTTTCCAAGGCAAACCATTGAATATCATGTAATGCAAGTCTATGTCCTGATCAGTAACACTGAAGAAGCTGAACAGTTCTATGAAGACATATAAGACTTTTTAGAACTAATACCTCCAAAAGATGTCCTTTTCATTATAGGGGACTGGAATGCAAAAGTAGGAAGTCAAGGAACACCTGGAGTCACAGGAAAATTTAGCCTTGGAGTACAGAATGAAGTGGGGCAAAAGCTAATAGAGTTCTGCCAAGAGAATGCACTGGTCATAGCAAACACCCTCTTTAAATAACACAAGAGAAGACTCTACACATGGACATCACCAGGTGGTCGACATCAAATTCATATTGATTATATCCTTTGCAACCAAAGATGGAGAAGCTCTATATAGTCAGCAAAAACAAGACTGGGAGCTGACTGTGGCTCAGATCATGAACTCCTTATTGCCATATTCAGACTGAAATTGAAGAAAGTGGAGAAAACCACTAGACCATTCAGGTATGACCTAAATCAAATCCCTTATGACTATACAATGGAAATGATAAATAGATTTTAGGGACTAGATCTGATAGACAGAGTGCCTGATGAACTACAGACAGAGGTTCATGACATTGTATAGGAAACAGGATTCAAGACCATCCCCAAGAAAAAGAAATGCAAAAAAGCAAAGTGGCTGTCTGAGGAGGCCTTACAAATAGCTGTGAAAACAAAGGGATGAAAAGTAAAGGAGAAAAGGAAAGATATATCCATTTGATGCAGAGTTCCAAAGAACAGCAAGGAGAGATAAGAAAGCCTTCGTCAGTGATCAATGCAAAGAAATAGAGGAAAACAATAGAATAGGAAAGACTACAGATCTCTTCAAAAAAATTAGAGATACCAAGGGAACATTTCATGCAAAGATGGGCTCAATAAAGGATAGTAATTGTATGGACCTAACAGAAGCAGAAGATATTAAGAAGAGGTGACAAAAATACACAGAAGAACTGTACAAAAAAGATCTTCATGATCCAGATAATCACGATGGTGTGATCACTCATCTAGAGCCAGACATCCTGGAATGTGAAGTCAAGTGGGTCTTAGGAAGCATCATTACGAACAAAGATAGTGGAGGTGATAGAATTCCAGTTGAGCTATTTCAAATCCTGAAAGATGATGCTGTGAAAGTGTTGCACTCAATATGCCAGCAAATTTGGAAAACTCAGCACTCAACAGGACTGGAAAAGTTTTCATTCCAGTCCCAAAGAAAAGCAATGCCAAAGAATGCTCAAAATATCACACAATTGCACTCATCTCACATGCTAGTAAAGGAATGCTCAAAATTCTCCAAGCCAGGCTTCAGCAATATGTGAACCGTGAACTTCCAGATGTTCAAGCTGGTTTTAGAAAAGGCAGAGGAACCAGAGATTAAATTGCCAACATCTGCTGGATCATCGAGAAAGCAAGAGAGTTCCAGAAACACATCTATTTCTGCTTTATTGACTATGCCAAAGCCTTTGACTGTGTGGATCACAATAAACTGTGGAAAATTCTGAAAGAGATGGGAATACTAGACCACCTGACCTGCCTCTTGAGAAACCTATATACAGGTCAGGAAGCAACAGTTAGAACTGGACATGGAACAACAGACTGGTTCCAAATAGGAAAGGAGTATGTCAAGGTTGTATATTGTCACCCTGCTTATTTAACTTCTATGCAGAGTACATCATGAGAAATGCTGGGCTGAAGGAAGCACAAGCTAGAATCAAGATTTCCAGGAGAAATATCAATTACTTCAGATATGCAGATGACACCACCCTTATGGCAGAAAGTAAAGAGGAACTGAAAAGCCTTTTGATGAAAGTGAAAGAGGAGAGTGAAAAAGTTGGCTTAAAGCTCAACATTCAGAAAACTAAGATCATGGCATCCGGTCCCATCACTTCATGGCAAGTAGATGGGGAAACAGTGGAAACAGTGGCTGACTTTATTTTGGGGTGCTCCAAAATCACTTCAGATGGTGACTGCAGCTATGAAATTAAAAGACACTTACTCCTTGGAAGGAAAGTTATGACCACTCTCGACAGCATATTAAAAAGCAGAGACAATACTTTGTCAACAAAGGTCTGTCTAGCCAAGGCTATGGTTTTTCCAGTGATCATGTATGGATGTGAGAGTTAGACTGCGAAGAAAGCTGAGTGCCAAAGAATTGATGGTTTTGAACTGTGGTGTTGGAGAAGACTCTTGAGAGTCCCTTAGACTGCAAGGTGATCCAGCAGTCCATCCTAAATGAGATCAGTCGTGAGTGTCCATTGGAAGGACTGATTTTGAAGCTGAAACTCCAATAATCTGTCCACCTGATGTGAAGAGCTGACTCATTTAAAAAGACCCTGATGCTGGGAAAGATTGAGGGCAGGAGGAGAAGGGGACAACAGAGGATGAGATGGGTGGATGGCATCACCGACCAATGGAGATGGATTTGGGTGGACCCCGGGAGTTGGTGATGGACAGGGAGGCCTGGCATGCTGTGGTTCATGGGGCTGCAAAGAGTCAGACACTACTGAGTGACTGAACTGAACAGAACTTGGTATGCCCATTAAGTTTTCCCTAAATATTGAATCCTGTATGCTTTGAATGATGCTATGTTTTTCCAGAGAGGGTTTAATTTTACTCTTGCAGATCGATAAAGTATAGATAAATCACCTTATTGCAGTGGAGTCTCTGTTTCCAGTTTTAATAAGGATGCCTGATTTTAGTTTGCTCTTAGTCCTAGCATAACTCCCACACATAAAGCATAGCCTTTTTATGTGTTACCTGAAAATCTTCCTTCCTTCTTCCCTTCCTCCCTTCCTTTATTTCTCTGTTTCTTTTTACTTCCATAGCCAGTCCTGAATTTTATTAATAACCTCTTTGTGACTAGGCAGCCAAATTATTTTCTAAGGTTTTTAGCTTTTCAGATACTCTCTTCACTTGCTTTTTAGGAGTCTCAGCTCATACATACACAATGTAAGAAGGGCACAATGCCCAAAGTAGGAAATTACCTATAGTTCTAGACTCATTTACTTTTGATTTCCTGCTTCTGGTGCTTTAGGTCTCAAGTTTTTGCCATTATAGGAACCCCAAACTCCAGACTCTGTCTCTATTCCCCAGTTTGACTGTCCATATTTTTAGGCTACCTTGGCTTTCATTTCCCTAAAATGTGATTGGTTAAGTTTCTGAGGCAAACCCAGAAGTGAAGGGGACTTACTTTGGTGTGCTTTCTTGCTCCTGCCTGCCCTGGTTGCTTTCCTATGATATCAAATGGTTGTTTACAAACTTTATCTATCCTTTATAGTTTCTCTCAGTGGTAGGATGAATTTGTTATATGTCCCATTATCATGGTTGAAATATATATATATATATATATATATAGGAAGTGAAGACTAAGTAAACATTTCCTATGATCACACAGAAAGGCTTTTGTGGACCAAGAATTCTAATTAGTCTCAGAAACTTGTGATCCAAGCTTTCTGTTTCACACCCTTCAGATTTCATATACTCTGAAATTCCATAGTTCAATTTTGGTCAGATTATATTGAGGAGGAACATTAACAAGCCAATGATCTCAGCTTGCAATGAAACACAATCTTGGTATTCTGGTAGTCAGTATTATGAATGCTGACTTAATTGAATATTACATTGAAGGGATAGGGAGAAGTTTTCTCGAATTAGCAGCTGCTCGTGAAGTCCACAATTAGAATATAGCATATAGAATACTGTAGAAATAAGATGACTCCTAACATCTCTTAACATGAATTCTAGCACTACCAAGGTCATATGTCAAGTATGTTGATCTATTAGAATATATTCATAATATCCAAGCCAGTGGCTGACAAGTGGACTTTTCAATGGAAAATGACATTTATTTTATGACATCTTAAAATGCTTATAGTGATTTGCATTTACTATCTCATAAATACTTTACAGTGATGTTATAAAGTAGTTCCTTGCTATAAAGAAGGAAAAAATAAAAGATGCACAGTTATGGTTACAGGAATTTACCAGGGCAATGAGGAATTTGTGACAAAATCAGAAATGAAACTCAGGAAAACCTCAATGTTTTATGGCTACATCCTAAGAACTTTAATTCACCCTATATCTCTGGATCTATTCTCAGGTATTGAAAATGAATGAACTCCTGGAAGAAAGGTTTTAAGAAGCTTGAAAGAAAGTAAAGTGAAGTCGCTCAGTCATGCCCGACTCTTTGTGACCCCATGGACTGTACCAGGCTCCTCCATCCATGGGATTTTCCAGGCAAGAATACTGGAGTGGGTTACCATTTCCTTCTCCAGGAAATCTTCCTGACGCAGGGTTTGAACCCGGGTCTCCCACATTGTAGGTAGATGCTTTACTGTCTGAGTCACCAGGGAAGTCTCATAAATATTACTGGAAGCACCTGCTGTTTAAAGTGTAATTGGAATCTTTCTCCATATGCTCTCATAGGAACTTCAACCCTTTGTGCAGATCTTTCTTGATTCATGAATTTAGAGAGTTCTCTATGGAAATTTTATTTGAACATCAGGGACACAATTTCCATTGATCTCAGCATGAATGATAACCCCTGATTTATTGCTATTAGGTTTAGACTCAGGGGTTTTTCCACAATTCCCTTGAATGTTCTAACAATAAGATTTCTAACAATTTCCCTCCTAATACTTGTCACTATTTTTTCCAAATGTGACTAGTCTTAAAAATGTTCTAGAACCATTCACAAATCTTTGTCATGTAAAATATTGATAAGCTGTTTGATTCCCCAAACAATTAAAATTTTTAATTGTTACAAAACTCAAAATATGAGAGTTTGAATCTCTTTCCTTATGGTACACTTCATCACAGAAATACCAAAGCAGTAAATGTGAGACAAAGTTTAATGAAAAGACCATTCAGTGGATATGAATTTTGTGACACCTACCTTTGAGAAATAAATACTATTGACAAATGCAATTACTCCCTCTCTGATGGATAAGCCATCATTAGGTACAAAACTCTTTGTTCAGAAGAAGTCTTCTCCCAATTGACTTTTCATTGTCATTTCAAGAAATTATCATCAGAATAGCACAACAATTTCTATGACAGTTCTAAAATTTCTGCACTTCTCAATATACTGTTGGAAATTTCCATTACAGTAAGCATAATATATTTCATCTATAGATTAAAGAAACTGGCTAAAAAACAATTGTACAAAGTAAATACATAAAGTGTTTGTATCAATTTCATAATGTTGACCATCACTAATCATAGAAACAGGCATTTATGGACAGCATAGTCCTTCACTGTTTAATTAGACTATAATGGTCCTCATTGCCTAGTAACTTATTTAGAGATATCATTGTATTTTAGAAATTTGAGTCATCAGTTTTTGAGTCATCATAGTAACTTCTAACTTTTATTGAACTTAATTACAATCTACATAGAATTTGGTAAAAATTGTGCTCTCTCTTTTAATAAAACTTTCTTTCTGAGTCTTAGTATGGAAAATAGATTAAATTTATACTTGGAGGAACTTTTACCACAGTAGGCTAAGAAAAAAAAAAACACAACAAAAACTATTAAACCCTTTCCTCTAAATGTATGAGTGTTCAAAGATTGCCATTTCATAGGTTTGCTAATTTAAAAAAAAAAAAGAATGATTCAGATAATTGCTATGATTTCTTTCCTTAGATGTTATCACTTGTAGTATGCTATTATTCCATCACAGAATAAAATGTTAAAAAAAATAAAAAGCATTGGTAATTTCCTAAAATGAGCCTTCTTATTTTGCTTAAGAATTCAGAAAAGATCAGAATTTAATTAAATGCATTTTGTTCAGAAATGAAACTACTTGAGAAAAGAGAGTGGGTGGGGGAAGGGGAGACAGTCAATTGTAATATAGTTTAGGTTTTTACCAGCAATTGCTCACTTTGAATTGAGAAAATATAGTTACCTGTGAGCAACAGATGCTCAAGTGAACTTGTGTTTCAGTGCCAACTGCTTTAAATCGCTACATAATTTTTGAGATCGACATCTCCAGATTTTCTTTTGTTTTTAGGCCAAAATAAATGCTGCTACTTGAAAAACCTGTGAACATGTGACAAATTACATGATCTTGGTTGCCATATTCAATGAAGAAAGTTGATCAGAAAGAAATAATTCATATTTCTTTCATACATATAACATATTCATACAAATAACAGGAAATAATTCAGTATTTAGTGAGATAAACATTAGTTATCACTGCCTTTCCATATTGCCAAAGCTGTGGTTTCTCCATTAGTCATGTATGGATGTGAGAGTTGGACTATAATGAAGGCTGAGCTCTGAAGAATTTATGCTTTGTGTTGGAGAAGACTCTTGAGAGTCCCTTGGACAGCAAGGAGATCAAACCAGCCAGTCCTAAAGGAAATCAGTCCTGAATATTCACTGGAAGGACTGATACTGAAGCTGAAGCTCCAATCCTTTGACCCCTGATGTGACGAACTGACTCATTGGAAGAGACCCTGATGTTGGTAAAGTTTGAAGGCAGGAGAAGAGGGCAACAGAGGACAAGATGGTTGGATAGCATCACCGACTCAATGGACAGGAGTCTGAGCAAACTCTGGAAGATGACAAAGGACAGGGAAACTTGTTATCCTGCAGCCCATGGTGTTGCAAAGAGTTGGATACAACTGAGCAAATGAACAACTACCATCACTGCCTTTTAAACAAAACCAGTCCATCTAATTCTGTATTCTGACAGATCATGGCTCCTGAGTGTTCACATTTTTGACGAGAAACTGATAGCATCAATCAAAGCAATAATTAGTTTATTGTTGGGATATGAGAAATATTGATATGGTTTCAAGCAAGCATATATTTCTTAAAGCGTAGAAAGTGTTTCTTTAAATATTTGAGAGCAAAGCTGCAGCAAAAGTTAATTTGGTATTAACTTCAGATAAGTGTGTGTGGGTGTGTGTTAGTCATTCAGTCATGTCTGACTCTTTGAAACTCCATGGATAGCCCACCAGACTCCTCTGTCCATAAGATTCTCTAGGCAAGAGTACTGGCCTGGGTTGTCATTCCCTTCTCCAGGGAATTTTCCCAACTGAGGGATAGTACCCTGGTCTCCTCATTGCAGGCAGATTCTTTACCATCTGAACCACCAGGGAAGCCCAACTTCAGATATAGCTCAGCTTAATATATAATAGCTATCGTCTGATGAATGGTTATTTTTGGGTACATGGCATGTTTTCTCCATATTTTGCATATAGTCTGATGGCTGCTATCTTGAGGGAACTATTTATTTTGCTTTATTGTGAAAAATTGCAGTGCCTATCAATGATTATTACAGTATAGTCACAACCATGGCCTATGTGCTTATGTTTCTACATTCAGTCTAACCCTTCATGGTTTCCTTATTAATTTAGCCCCCATAGCTCAATTTCTTCTTTGTTAACATTCTCTCAATTTTTTTGCATTTGATTTCAATCATGGTGATATATTTTTGTGTATGAGTGTATGAATATTCTAGCTGTATGCTACTTAGGCCTCGATACCATCAATGAGTGCCATGGAGGGGGATTATGCCCTCACTGTTCATCACGGTAGACATGAGTGGTTCAAGTCTGGAAATAAAGTCTTTTTATTATTATTATTTTTTTTATAACAAGTTGAACATTTATTCCAAAATCTTTTTAAAAGACAGTATGTATTATCACCTCAACTAGACTGTAAAATAGTTATTGTGTTTCTATGATCTCCACATTTCTCCTTGGTACCCAGTGGGAGAATTATGTATTTTTATTTCACATTACCATCTGCCAACATAAGATTAATCAATGGAGAGAACATAACGTGTTATTAGTCTTTCTGACCCTTTAGCTATTTCTTTCATAATAAAAAATATCTCTGTATGTTTATTGCATATATTCAGGTTTTATAGCATTGATTTAAAATCACAGTCAGATTATCTCATATTAGAGTTTCCCCTCCTATTTGAAGTTCTGAACTTTCTGTAATCCATGGGCTTATCAAGACCATCTTAATTCAGATATTTTGGCCAGATGTTTATGATCTGGGTTGTTCTATTGTGTAAATGTCAAAATTAGGATATTCTCTTACATTTGTATTGCCTAGTAACTATGTTAAGGTATTCATTCATTTTTTCATTTTTGTATTTATTTTGCTCTTTGCCTCCTTTTCTTCATTCCAGCAATCATTTCTCAAAGGTTTATTATGCACTGGAAGGTAGAACATCCAAGAGTGTTCTAACATAAAGAAGTCTCAGACTTGCCAGAAGCTCAGAAGGTGAGAGGTGAGGGGGTGAAATCACTCCCAAATCAAAACTGCAATGCAATGAAATTATCTCTCTTGCTGGACTGGAAGAAACACAATCTGGAATCAAGATTGCCAGGAGAAATATCAATAACCTCAGATATGCAGATGACACCACCCTTATGGCACAAAGTGAAGAGGAACTCAAAAGCCTCTTGATGAAAGTGAAAGAGGAGAGTGAAAAAGTTGGCTTAAAGCTCAACATTCAGAAAACGAAGATCATGGCATCCGGTCCCATCACTTCATGGAAAATAGATGGGGAAACTGTGGGAACAGTGTCAGACTTTACTTTTTTGGGGCTCCAAAATCAGTGCAGATGGTGACTGCAGCCATGAAATGAAAAGACACTCCTTGGAAGAAAAGTTATGACCAACCTAGATAGCATATTCAAAAGCAGAGACATTACTTTGCCGACTAAGGTCCATCTAGTCAAGGCTACGGTTTTTCCTGTGGTCATGTATGGATGTGAGAGTTGGACTNGCTTTTGAACTGTGGTGTTGGAGAAGACTCTTGAGAGTCCCTTGGACTGCAAGGAGATCCAACCCGTCCATTCTGAAGGAGATCAACCCTGGGATTTCTTTGGAAGGAATGATGCTAAAGCTGAAACTCCAGTACTTTGGCCACCTCATGCAAAGAGTTGACTCATTGGAAAAGACTCTGATGCTGGGAGGGACTGGGGGCAGGAGGAGAAAGGGACGACAGAGGATGAGATGGCTGGATGGCATCACTGACTCAATGGACGTGAGTCTGAGTGAACTCTGGGAGATGATGATGGACAGGGAGGCCTGGTGTGCTGCGATTCATGGGTTCACAGAGAGTTGGACACAACTGAGTGACTGAACTGAACTGAAACCAGTTGATTCATTAGGGAAAGTGAAGAGGATTCGACTTAAAATATGACACTCTTAACAGATCTTGAAATATGAACATGTTTACTTAGAATGGAGAAAGTATGGAATGTCTTCTAGGTAGGGACACAATAATTATGAAACCAAAAAGAAATGAAAGAACACAGGGTGTTTACGAGGAGTAAGTCTCTCCATGGATGCATCTGCAGTTGTGATCCCCTTGCTCCCTTACCACAGTGGGGGAATGATGGAGGCATGACCAAGAAGAGGTTCCTACACAAGACACATTAATGAAAGATTACTCCTGCAATTGTGATCTGAAACTGGTTGTTTGAAAAAAGTTTGTTTGGGAACGCTTGTACACTCGTGGTGAATTCATGTCAATGTTTGGCAAAACCAATACAGTAATGTAAAGTAAACTAAAGTTAAAATAAAAATTAAAAAAAATAAAAAAATAAAATTC
>SJYQ01002229.1:0-89393 GCA_006410935.1 Redunca redunca
GAATGGGTGCTCGTAGAAAATGGATGTCGTAGTTCCCTGGGTGTCCCCAGGGCGGGCGTGGGGCCTGACTGGTAGTTCTCAGATACTGAACGATGAGTGAACAGGGTCCGGTTTGAGCCCTCCTAGTGGTCAGCGCTGACCTCCCGGCCCACCATTGTGGTTTCTGATGACTTGTCACAGTGCCTCTCCCCACTGCCGTGCCCTCACTTGGAGCCAGCAGGGTGCTGGCTGGGGAGTTCTCCTTCTCGGGCACTTCAGGAAGAGCAGTGGCATTTATTTGAACAGAGATTTCCCATAATATACAGATTGACAATATTTCCTTCTGTCTTCATTAACATTTTCAAACACTCTTGCCCTGGACAGCTGTTCTAGACTTATGCTGTACGCTTCCTGGACTGGAATGAAAGATCATTTCACTCATGTGTTAGCTTCTGCTCGGAGACCTTGCAAATGAGGTTTTAAAATCTTTCCTTCCAGTGCAAACTTCTGATTTGATGCCGACACGACAAAGGCCATCTTCAGACATCTTGGTGCTTGGGGGATTTAATCACTTTAGAAAAGCAGTCATTTCTTTCCTTGAAATGTGTTCTCCCTTGAATGTTACCTTATGCCCTGTGCTCTCAGAGCTTGAAGCTGGGTACTTGTACTACCAGCACTGCCCAAGGCCTGACCTGCCTCAGCTATGCAAGAAATATTTGTTAGAGAGAGACAGGCTCTGGTGACTGGTGCAGCTGTTGTCGAATTTCAGCAGTTAAAAGCCTAAGTCCCCTTCCCTATTTCTGAAATGTTTGTGCTGTTTTGCTGCCAAAAAGTTTCTTAATATGCACGGTGCGTGGAGTCTGGTATTGGAGATTGGATCGCCGTTGGAATCCCAAGCAGCATCTACTGCTGATTTGTTACGTTTTCAGAAAAATAAGCTCTGCAAAGCGTATGCATATACAGCGATGGTCATAATTTTGTGTTCAGGGTTTACTCCTCTGCATGGTGAGAGCTACAGGGTCTTTCCCTGGAGTACAGACCTGTTTTGCCAAAGCAAAAATGTTGATTTTTGTTACTGGATAGAATTTTCTAATCACTTTCACAAATGTGAGTTCCATTCCCTATCCCCTTCCCCTCCCCAAAGCAGGAGACATCCCTGTTGCCTTTCAGTATCAGAAAGTTTTCTAGCATGAGTTTCTGAGTTAGCAGGGGGAAACCTCTGTGTTTTTTGGTGAAATCCTCTTGTTTCCATTTCTTTCTTTTCTCTGAGAAGGAAACATTCCTCCTCAAAAGAAGGTTGGCTCTTCTGCCCTGAAAATGGAGAGGAGTCACCACGCTTCCAGTTTTGTGTGAGAAGTTGGGAAGAGAGCAGAGACGCACATTCATCTTTGTCTGTAATTTATTTCTCTTTTGGTAAATGTGGTTTCTGAGCTTTTCAGGAAGAGTTGACTTCTGCCTCCCATTTTTGCAGACCACAACTTGGCTTTCAGGAAACAGGGCACTTGAGGTGCTCTTTTATAATTGGTCAGTGGCTTCTTACTCAATAAAATCAGCGGTTTATGATCACTTCAGTCTTGTTCATCAAAAATCCATAAAGGGGTAGCAGGAGGAAGGAATTAAATAGTTTTTTTTTTTTAAGTGCTGAAACTTTGGGAAGTGAAAAGAGAGAACATTCAAAACATTTCATTATATTCTAGCATATTTGTTTTATTATGTTAGTATTTTTTCTTCTTGGATCAGCTATCAGCTTTGATCTTTCACCTGAGGATATTTTTAACCAGAGTTCTCCTGTGAACCGCAGACTATAAGAAATGACCTGAGCATTTTCTCAGTGCCCTCAGGGATGCTGGCATGAAGAACTGTGACATCGGAAGTTTGACTCTGCTTTGCAAGCTCCCACATTGGCCTGCCATGATTCCGAGAATGCTGGCACAGGACATGGGACTCCTGGTCAGAGTTAAAAGACTGTATTCCACACAGATATAGCAGCGCTCAAAGGATTCCTTTGAGTCACATTTCTCATAGGGTGATGCCCTGTGGGCCAGATAACACCTGCCTGTGGAGTGCTACAGGAAGGAATCCAGAGCTCTGGAAAACCAGATCTTTTATGATGGTGGTAAAAGCCTGTTCTTCACTCCAGGAGAAGACACAAACTTTATCTTCCAGGGTTCTGTGTTCCATAAACGCCTTTGAAAAGATAACCCAGCCTCTGCTCACTAGAAGTGCATAAACAGCAGACATTCATGTAGAACTGTCTCCCAACATGTACGCAGCTAGAGCACTTCCGGACATGCAGGAGGGACGGACGTTCATTCCTTAGGCACATGGGTGCCTTAGGGCTTCCTTCTCTCTTAGAGCTCAGGCTGAGAAAAACTGCTAGACCTTTCCTGTGGGTACCGTTTCCCAAGTGCTTGAAGTCAGAGTGTTAGTCGCTTTAGTCATGTCCAGCTCTTTGCCACCCCATGGACTATAGTCTGGGAAGCTTCTCTGTCCATGGAATTCTCCAGGCAAGAGTACTGGAGTGGGTTGCCATTCCCTTCTCCAGGTGACCTTCCTGACCCAGGGATTGAACCTCAGTCTCCCGCATTGTAGGCAGATGCTTTACCACCTGAGCCACCCGGGAAGTCCCTGAAAAGTAGGGAATGGTTTATATTTATACTCAGGTCTTGAGTATATTTATTTAACTGCTTCCTGCCTCGTCCCGGCTCCTTCCCAGCAGGAAGGCCAGTGGAAAGTTTCTTGTATCCTTGAGACCACTCGCTATTTCCCGAACTTTGTTTTGCTGGGCCAATCTCACAGGACTCCATTTCTTCATACGACGATGCTGCCTCCCTACAGTGGAGGCTGTTCCCAGACTTGTGTCTTCTCACCTCTTACAAATACCCAGCCTGCAAAGTTCGCGCCCACAGAGAAGTCCTCAGCTGAGGCTTCTGAGATGTTGTGGAGAAACCCAGGGACTCAAATAAAGAAGGATTTCCCAGGTGGTGCTGGTCGTAAAGAATCCACCTGCCAGTGGAGGAGACACGGGAGATGGGGATTCGATCCCTGGGTTGGAAAGATCCCCCAGAGGAGGAAATGGCAACCCTTGGGGTCACAGAAAGTCAGACACAACTTAGCTACTGAACATACAGCACACAAATAAAGAAGTTTAGGTCTCAGTGGGAAGTCTGGAAGGCTCCCTTTATGAATCATTGAGTGCGGGATTGCCAGCCCATCTCTGTGTTGATAGATAGCAGAAAAATCACAGAGAACAAACCAAGAAGCAAAAAAGGCTCATGTTGAGGGCTTGACTCTGGACAAGCTGGAGAAGCCAAGCTAGGGATATGCCCTTGCCTTCTGCATCTGCTAATCCAACAATTCTTTCACTTTCTAGAAGGCGTATTTTCCCTTTACAAGAAAACAAAACAGTTTTCTTAAAATATATATATATATATGAGGATGAAATAGATAATAGCTATAGAATTTATGACTTTCACTTTGAAAGAGCCTTATAAATATACACATCATTACTCTGTCTTCATCTCGTGACTGTCCTCCCTGTCAGCGGATGGATGGCCATCATTTTATCGCTTGACTATTTATGACCAGGAAGAGTTGATGGGGGTGGGGTAGTACACTTAATTCTCTGCCACCACCACCCCCGAGCACCTTGAGTGATTGCTGGGAGATAAAATGGCAATTGTTTGGCTAAGTGTGGTCTTAAATTCTCTGTCAGAGCTTCACTCCCGCTGTCCTTTCCTGATTAGTAAGACACCATCAAAGGTTCCTTTCCTGCTAAAGAATGGAGTGACTTTTGCTGTTGGATATACGGACCCCTTTGGGATTTATAGAATGGTATATATTTATAGCTTGGTATGAAATAGATTTGATGACTTCCAAATGAATGGCTGGATAGGGGGATTGTAAAGAAGTTGTTCAAAGAATAACTTGCAATCTTTTGGCTGTGCTGCAAGTGGGATCTTAATTCCCTGACCCCCGCATTGGCAGGGTGGAGTCTTAACCACCGGACCGCTGGGGAAGACCCCCAAAGTATAAAGTTTTTAAAATGTGCCTCCCTCCCCCCCCCCCTTATTTTTCTTCTGATGAAGAGGATAGGAACCTTTGCTGTACTAAAAGCTTATCAAGTCAGTCATGCACCATTTCATGTACTCAATGGATAAAAGCCAGGTATAGTGTTAGAACATCTGGGTTGAGTTCCCAGATGTGGCTTGAAGACTTCCCGTGCCGAGCACTCTGCCTGGCTTTATGCAATCTACAGAAGGGATTATAAACCTGCTGTTATCCAGAGGCTAAAGAAATCCCTGAGACCATCACCAAATGACCCATGCTCATCTCCCCTCCCGTTTATTGGTGTGAGGGGCCTATAGAGAAGTTCTGTGACTTAGGCCAGAGGAGAAGTAGTTGGTGGGGCATGGGGCGGGGGGTGACAGCTGGAGCTGAGCTGGGGGACGGGCTAGATTGGAACAGGCAGAGGAGCGGGAGAGACAGTGGGGCAGATTGGAACGTCAGGGGGGCCAGACCGTGGGCAGAATGGCCGGGCTGCTGGGGGAGCTGCTGGAGGGCAGGTGGGGGAGTGCACCAGTTCTTGGGGGAGGCAGATGGGCTAGACTGGGTCTTACCTGGTTGGCTGATGGAGCTTGCTGAGTGGGAAGCATGGGGCCGGGGGCTCGGCTAGGAGACCACAGCAGCAACATAGGCACGAGCAGGAAGAATGGGATTGCCTCCTGTTTATGACGAGAGGGTACAGAAAGGAACAGCCTGGGAGCTTTTGCAGAAAAGATGGACAGAACGTGAGGTGCATTCTCCTCTATAAGAGGAAGGCTCTGGGACGTGGCAGGACAGAAGCTGCTCGTTGAAACTGGTTTTAGCCAAAGAGGGTGAAATTGAGGTGAAGATCCTCTGGGTGTAGCCACGCTGAATACCCATGTGTTGAAAATATCCTTGAATGAAATGAGCAGCTTTCAGCGCGTTACTTTTAAAGCAAGCTTTGTTGACCATAGTCTCAAGCCTCCAGTTTTGAGACTATTGAAGAATAATTTAATTCAGATCCATATATTTATTGAACTCTCCATGTTTAGAGGCCCCTCCATGATCTGGATTACATGATCTGGTTTACTGATACGTTTACATTAACTTATTTTCAAAATTGGCAAATACTAGGGAATGTTCAGGTTACCAGGGGTTCGCTATTCCCTGGTTTCTCCCTTAAATGCTAGATTTTTGTCTACTCTAAAGGAATCTCAATTCCCAGTGGCATTTTGTTCTGAGTTTCCACATGTATAGGACCCAGGTGAAAGAGCTTTAGACCTGAAAAGGCCACTGTTGAATTTTTAGAGGTATAGGTCACTGGCTTAACTCTAGATTCTTGTGACTTTCCTTCTAAGCAGAAAACACGAATACTTTGGAAGTCCAAGCAATTTGTTTTGGCCATTGGATTCTGGTGTTCTAATTAGTGAATCAATACGATGCTAGGTTGGACAAGACTAGATCTTCTCCACAAACCTGAAGAAGTTCGGTATGACATCTCTAGTTCCGAGGTGTGGCTCTTGCGGCTACAGACCTGGGAGGGTGTGGGGAGGATTCTGTCCCTTTGGATCATCCGGAGAGAGAAAGAAGCTCTCATCCTAGCTGTTGAGGAATGGAGCGTCATGTATTTGGTGTCCTATGGCCTTTCTACTATTAATTCTGTTCTTCAAACTTCCACCCTTAGCCCAAGCCAGGCCCGATCGTCCACTGTCCAGTGGCTTAACCCTCAATCTCCAACCACACCGAGCTGCAGCCCAGCTGTTACACCTCCTTCACCCAAGCTGTCGCCTT
Source organism: Redunca redunca (assembly GCA_006410935.1). Lineage (NCBI taxonomy): Eukaryota > Metazoa > Chordata > Mammalia > Artiodactyla > Bovidae > Redunca > Redunca redunca. The sequence continues at coordinate 5,797 of SJYQ01002229.1, forward strand.
TGCCCCTCTCTCTTCCTGCTGCTGTAGCAGACAAGCCACCTGAAAGGTACGTGGTTTTCAATGTGATGTAGAATATGGGGGTGCCACGCAGAGGGGCTTGATCAGCCTGAGTGGGTTCTTGTGCTCCCTGCATGGAAAAGGCTTCCCATCTCCTGGACTCTGTGGACATTTATAACCTTATCTTAAAGGTTCAAGAGCAAGTACATTCTTGGGAGAAATTTGCCTTATGTGAGACCTGCTTGAACCTACCTTTTCTGGTTCTGATCGTGCATTTATGAAACCATATTTTTTGGAAGAACTCCTTATACATAAATAGAAAGCACACATGCTTTGTTTTCCAGAAGGAAATGTTGTTCAGTAGCTCAGTCATGTCTGACTCTTTGCAACCTCATGGACTGCAGCATCCCTGGCTTCCCTGTCCTCTACTGTCTCTTGGAGCTTGCTCAAACTCATGCCCATTGAGTCGGTGATGCCATCCAACCTTCTCATCTTCTGTCATCCCCTTCTTGTCCTGCCTTCAATCTTTCCCAGCATCAGGGACTTTTCCAGTGAGTCAGCTGTTTGCGTCAGGTATAAATGGGGCACTGGAAACTGTAATTAATACGGCCCTTTGATGCGCTAGTGATGCAGAGGCCAGAGTGCTTTAGCAAAGCCCATCCTCTGGGCCAGCAGCCTGGCCATCCCCATCAGTGCCCTCCCCTCCTGCTGAGGGATGGGATGCTGCCTTCTGCCCTGCTGTGCAACTCGCTGGCAGCCTGGTTTCCATCCTTCCCCACTGGGTTCTTTTCCCACGAGTACACACAGGATGTTTTGACAAGCAGAGAGAAGTGGAGCCTGATGTGCCTTTTGGGGGCGAGAGTGAGGGGGTCAAATATAGAAGACCCAGCTGAGAACAACAGCCGTTTCCGGCGGGGGCGTGGAAACAGACCGTCAGTGGAGGACTGTGTCCTCGGCGCATGGCTGGAGCCACTGAGTATCTGCGTGCCTTTGCCCTTAACTGACTCGCCCCTGTCTCGAGACACTGGTGCGTTTCCTTAATCAATAAACTGAAATGCATTGGAAGTAAACATGCCCCGTGGTTCTAGTGACACTGAATGAGAGGAAAGGGCATCCCACTGAGTGCAGAGGAGAATTAGGTGAAGAGGTTCAGGGTAGGCTTTTCAGAGAGGCTCCCTAAAAGGAAGATCTGAATTTGAAACTCGTCAGTTACTTGTCAAGCACTGTGGTTTTGCCCGATGTTCACTTTCCCGCTGATCTCTCTTTTGGAAGGCACTGCTGTGCAGGTGTCGTAGAAATGAGACTTGGGAGATGTGGGTGGGGGAGAGGTGAGGTTTCTCACGCTGCGATCTGTGTGTCTCACGTGTTCCCTCCTCAGCGTCATCAGTCGGAAGGCCCGGGCGGTGTACCCCTGTGAAGCAGAACACAGCTCGGAATTGTCCTTCGAAATTGGAGCGATTTTTGAGGATGGTAAGTGTCCTGTGGGAGCTTTGCGGGAGGTTGCCTTCTGCCCTCACAGAGGGTCTGCAGCCCAGAGCAGGTAGGCGGTCCCTGGCTGTGGGGTTGTCAGGAGCTTGTTGCTCTGGATGGGCGAGGGCCAGCCCACGAGGCTCCCGGGAACTGAACACCAGTGCCTGTGCGTGCCCACTTCTGCTTCAATCTTGGTTTTTCTCCGAACTTTGTAACTTTCAAGGTCTTTCATTCAGGACATTTTTGTCCCGATGTAGAGAAGCTGGTGCAATGTGAAATCAAGAAACGTTTCTAATGTGCACCCCTGTTTTCCTCCCAGAATCCCCAGCTCTCTTAAATGCTTCGTTTGTCAGCCCTGAGTTACAGGCAAGTGCTGTTGTCAGCTGATTTTGGTTTATCGTTCCCTTACATTCAGAGGCTTGACATGATTTTTGCTCATTGGAATTGTGTCTGAATCTCTTGATGCGGGTATCAACTTTGCATATTGAAACCAGGGTATAGATCTTATTTGTGTGTTTAATAGTCATACATAAGCATTTTAGGAGCTGTGCCCGGTTTCAGATTTCACAAATTCCTCCTGAGGTTCCATGTGTATCTCTTCCCTCCCCCTTGATTTCTTCCTTCCCAGTCCTCCTCATTATGAAACTCATCGGTTGCTATGGAAACAGCGATGCTGTGTGGGGGTGTGGCTGCCCAAAAGAGTTCTGGGGAAGCAGCGAGAACCTTTCATGCTTGGAATGGAATGGTTGATTAGCCAGCATGCTTGGAATATATGGAGTGTATCAACACAGCGCCTGGTGCTATATTGTCAGTGATGTGGCATGGGCTGACGATTGTGTTTTAGAAAGCAAGCTGCCTCATTTAGAGGAGATTTCTGTATCTGTGGGATACGTACTCTGGAGAGCCAGAGACTGCCGACAGTGTCAGCAAACAAACAACAACAGAAAACCCCACGTGTGACAGAATTAAACTCCGTGGAGAAATTTCGTTCTTAAGAGTAGAAGCTTTTGCCACTGCAACATACATGGCACACAGTTTTGCCAGGAGACAGTGGTCGGTTAGCTGCCCTGCTCCAGGCCTGTCGCGTATTGACACCCATAGAGCAGAAGGGAGAGCTGAGAGCATTGAGACATGTCATTTAAGAAATGAAGATGAACTCTTCTTTTTTTTTTTTGCTGTACCCTCATGTATGGCGTTGGAGAAGGCAATGATACCCCAGTCCAGTACTCTTGCCTGGACAATCCCATGGTCGGAGGAGCCTGGTGGGCTGCAGTCCATGGGATCTCGAAGAGTCAGACATGACTGAGCGACCTCACTTTTGCTTTTCACTTTCCTGCATTGGAGAAGGAAATGGCAACCCACTCCAGTGTTCTTGCCTGGAGAACCCCAGGGACGGGGGAGCCTGGTGGGCTGCCGTCTGTGGGGTCACACAGAGTCGGGCACGACTGAAGCCACTTAGCAGCAGCTCCATGTATGGCATGGAGTTTCCCAGGGGCTCAGAGGGTAAAGCGTCTGCCCGCAATGCAGGAGAGGTGGGTTCCATCCCTGGGTTGGGAAGATCCCCTGGAGAAGGAAATGGCAACCCACTCCAATATTCTTGCTTGGAGAATTCCATGGACAGAAGAGCCTGGCAGGCTACAGTCCATGCGGTTGCAAAAAGTCAGACACTTACAGCATGTGGGATCTTAGTTCCTCACCAGGGATTGAACCCACTCCCCCTGCAGTGGAATCATGGCGGCTTAACCACTGGACCGCTTTTGACGCTGTGTGATTAGATTTGTTTGGGAACCCCTGATCATAGCATGGTTCATGTGATGTTTACGTTGGTGGAAGATGTCTCTCTTAGGGTGCCTTTGGCTGCAGGTAACAAAAACTGATAGAGCTGGTGGAAGCAGTCATGAAGATGGATTCCCTCACACAGTAAGAAGTCTGCAGGTGGGGAGCTCCAGGGCGGCTTAGCCACAGCCACAAGGGTGTCACCGGAGCCCACAGTGTGTCCATCTCAGCCTGAATACAGGGGCCCCTGGCTGCTTCCCCAGCGGGGGTGGGAAGGCTGCCCAGTTCTGGGTGTCATAGCCACGCTCAGCCACAGCAGAAAGGGTGTGCCTCATCCTCGTGTTCTGTGTTTTAACTATGAGAAAACCTCTCCCAACTTCCTTCCTGGGTTACCTGTTCTCACGCCTCAATAGCCAGAATGAGGTCAGGTGCTCACCTTAAACCCACTGCTGGCCAGGACTTCAGACCACACTTGGTCCAGAAATTCCTCCTCTGGGCACAAAGATATAGGAAGGGGGGGGTCAGAATTTCAATCAAATCTAGTTCTGCCAGCATGGATGATATTGGGAAAGGTCAGCGGACGTCTGATGCAGGAGATTGAAGATCTCCACTTCTAAAGTCCCTTGGTGGCTTGCGGGAGTCCTTCTAAGAAAAAATGGTGTGTGCACAGGTGTGTGTGTGTGTCTTTCTCTCTCTCTATATGTGTGTGTGTGTGTATACACAAACACATCCATGTATACATGTACACACATATGCACACACATGTGCATCTCAGTGTGTTTTGGGAACAGGAGAGTGATTGAGAGCAGAGAGCTAAGGACTGTCAACCCTGCACTTACCTGCCCAAGGTCCGTTGGCTTTTCCACTTTCTGTTTGACCTGGACAAGTTCCTTAAGTGCTCTCTGCCTCAGGGCCTCCATCCTGACCCACAAGGATGTTCTCACGGGTGCTGACGTGTCAGCGCATCACTCAGGGCCACGAGTGCAGCACAGACATCTGAGGAGGCTGCTGCTGACCACAGAGCTTCGCTTGGTGCCCTGTGGGCCCGGCTCCGATTTGAGCCAAGGCACAGAGCCCTCAGACTGGGGGGTCTGTGATGCTGGTCTGGATGGCTGGCTGGGGCACCCAGGGAGTATTGGGTATTCCTCAGGCCCCCCTAGGCCAGCTACCCCAGAGATGCTTACTGATGTGTCGACACCCTCCCTCTCCACGAGCATACCCGCCTGTCATTTGATGTGAACTCCTTACCTTGCAGCTCTGCCCCCTCCTTTTGCAGCAGCAAATGCACATGGGGACCGTGTTCAGAACCCATGCCCCCAGACTGTGGAAGACCCTTTGTCTTTGCTGTTCAGTCGCTAAATCCTGTCCCACTCTTTGTGACCCCATGGACTGCAGCATGCTAGGCCCCTCTGTCCTTCACTGTCTCCTGGAGTTTTCTTGAATTCATGTCCATTGAGTTGGTGATGCTCTCTAACCATCTCATCCTCTGCTGCCCTCTTCTCCTGCCCTCAATCTTTCCCAGCATTGGGGTCTTTTCCAGTGAGTCAGCTTTTTGCATCAGGTGGCTAAAATCTTGGAGCTTCAACTTCAGTATCAGTCCTTCCAGTGAATATTCAGGGTTGGTTTCCTTTAGGATGGACTGACTTGATCTCCTTGCTGTCCAAGGGACTCTCAAGAGTCTTCTTGAGCACCATGGTACGAAAACATAAGTTCTTCGGTGCTCAGCCTTCTTTATGATCCACCTCTCACATCTGTGCATGACTGCTAGGAAAACCATAGCTTTGACTGTATGGACTTTCATCGTCAAAGTGATGTCTCTGCTTTTTAATGTGCTGTCTAGGTTTGTCATAGCTTTCCTTCCAAGGAGCAAGCATCTTTTAATTTCACAGCTGCAGTCACCGTCTGCAGTGATTTTGGAGCCCAAGAAAATAAAATCTGTCACTGCTTCCACTTTCTTCCCACCTATTTGCCACAAATTGTTGAGAAAACAAAGATCATGGCATCCGGTCCCATTACTTCATGGGAAATAGATGGGGAAACGGTAGAAACAGTGTCAGACTTTATTTTTTTGGGCTCCAAAATCACTGCAGATGGTGACTGCAGCCATGAAATTAAAAGACGCTTACTCCTTAGAAGAAAAGTTAATGACCAACCTAGATAGTGTATTCAAAAGCAGAGACATTACCTTGACAACTAAGGTCCGTCTAGTCAAGGCTATGGTTTTTCCAGTGGTCATGTATGGATGTGAGTTGGACTGTGAAGAAGGCTGAGCGCTGAAGAATTGATGCGTTTGAACTGTGGTGTTGGAGAAGACTCTAGAGTCCCTTGGACTGCAAGGAGATCCAACCAGTCCATTCTGAAGGAGATCAGCCCTGGAATTTCTTTGGAAGGAATGATGCTGAAGCTGAAACTCCAGTACTTTGGCCACCTCATGCGAAGAGTTGATTCATTGGAAAAGACTCTGATGCTGGGAGGGATTGGGGGCAGGAGGAGAAGGGGACGACCCAGAATGAGATGGCTGGATGGCATCACGGACACGATGGACGTGAATCTGAGTGAACTCTGGGAGATGGTGATAGAGAGGGAGGCCTGGCGTGCTGCGATTCATGGGGTCGCAAAGAGTCGGACGTGACTGAGCAACTGAACTGAACTGAACTGTTGAGACGCCTAACGCTTAGCTGTACTCTGGGGTGGTGCCTCCCATATCCCACAGGGGGTGCTGTGCGTGTAAGGTCTCAGGGCAGATGACGTTCTCATGAGACACCCCGTCTCCCCCCCAGTGCACACATGTGCGCGCGTGTGCATGCACACACACACACACAAGGCACGTGTAGGGGTTATTTATGAGGACTCTGACCTGGTCTGAAGCATTGAGTGTGGTCTTGGAGGGTGGGTGGGGTGCCAATATCTGAAGGTTGTCCAGGCGTAAATGGGAGCAAGAGCAGAGGGGCAGCCATGTAAAGCTCAGACTGTGGATGGCTACACAGGAGTGGGTTATGAACTCCATTTGCTGAGTTGCAGTCAGCATTGAAAAATAGGAAACAGTGCATTTAAAAAAAGTGCATTGAACATAGTGAGAAGTATTATCCCATGAAGCTTTTGTGTGTTGGGCACATGTCCGTCTGTGCTGGGTTTCAGCTACAGCAGCCATCTTCTGATGGGTTGTGGTCCCGGCTGCTGTGCTTGGCCAGTTCCTGACCTGGTCTGCTGGGCTGAGACACACCTCCCCTTCCTTCTGTGGACGTGACTCCATGTCTGCTCCTGGTCTGGCCTGAGCTGGGATCGCCCCATGGCTGTGGGGGGCCAGATGCTTCCAGACCCTGATGATGAGCCTTAGCCCCTGTGCTGTCCAGCTTAGGTCCTTGCCCTGCATATCCTTATGGCTCTGTGTGGGACCTGGAGTCGCCCAACACTGGCTCAGGTATGGAAGGCCTCCCCCTGCTCTCAGGGATGCCCCATGCAGGTGCCAGTCAGGCAGGGTACCCACATGATGCTGGTGAGGCCTGGCGACTGCTGAGGATGGCAGAGGAAGACTCCCCAGAGCAGAGGGTGTCTGGGGGTCTCTGAAGAGGAAGAATCCCCCGTGAAGAGTTGGGGGAAGAGACGTCAGCGGAAAGCACTGCCCATGCAGAGGCCTAGAGACTCACTTGGGGGCTTCTCTGGGCGATTCCCTGCGGGTGACCTGCTTGTGGGCAGAGTCGGGGCAGGTGAGGAGGTGGCCAGGCCAGGTGCCTATGGAAGCTTGGGTTTGTTCCTCCGGACCATGGAGGGTCGTGCTGTGATCAGCTGGGTGTTCTGGAAAGTTCACTGAGCTCCCTGGTGCACCGTGGTTCAGGAGGAGCCCAACTGGACTCTGAGGGGATGGGTTAGGATGCTGAGGGGATGGGTTAGGGGGGAGAAGTGGAGGCTGGGATGACTGGTGGGAGGGGGACCCCTGTAAATAACTCTCATGCAGACTTGTAACCAGACGACCTGGGAGTGGCCCCCGTTGGGTTTGGTTGATGCAGCGGGGCAGGGAGTTCACTGGTGGCAAGTACCCGGGGCCTTTTGGTAACGAGTGATGTCTCTTCCTTTGCAGTGCAAACCTCAAGGGAACCTGGCTGGCTGGAGGGGACTTTGAATGGCAAGAGGGGGCTGATTCCACAGAATTACGTCAAGCTGCTGTAGCGCCCGGCAGATCCTGGCCCCAGAGCACCTTCCTGGGAGCAGCGAGCCCCGTCCACCTGCTGGGCGGAACCCACGGCCACCTGGACACTCCAGGGCGGGGAGCGGGGACAGACCTCTCGAGGCGGGGGGAGAACCGTATTGGGCGGTGCATATCCGAGCAGCGGGAGAAGGCTGTCCAGACGGACAGGAGAGACTCTGGCACGCCTTGGGACTTGAGGTTTTCAATTATCTGGTCTTCAGAGCAAGGGGAGGGCGGCCTTCTGCTGGCCCACCTGCCCCACTGGTGGCCCTGCCACGGGACGCCTCCCCTCACACCTGGGAGGGAACTGTGCTGGGAGATGTGCCCCGAACGCTGGTGTCATTGAGGATTGCAGCAGGCCGGCGCAGGCTGCACTGTTCTCTGCACCCAGGGCAGCAGACCGAGGCTCCTGCCCGGACGCATGGCCGCCCTCCCCGGGGACCCACGCTCGCTGACTTAGGGCGCCTGCGGGCTCACGACAAGCTTCTCTGTGCTGCTCACCGGTGTGCTGTTTGCCCGACATCCCCCTTCCGCCCCGAGTTTTCTGTACGTGAAATAAAATCTAATTTACTATGGGATTTGTGTCCTCACGTGGGGAAGAGGCGGTGGAACTCACTCGCTCTGTAACATCTCCTGGTGTGGCTGGTGGGTGGGCTTGCACTCTCCCCTGGTGTTGGCATGCACGCGCTCACAGGTCGGATGGATTAACCGGGACCCTGGCTGCTTTGGAATGGGGTGTGTTTCTGGGGACAGGGGTCCCCTGTCTGACAGGTGAGATCCTGGCGGGTCCCCTCCAGCTACCTCAGAGGGCCTTGGGGGAGCCCAAACAGGGCAGAGCTGGAGCATTTTCCCCAGAGCTTTGTCTGTAAGGGCAACCTCCTGATGAGCTTGTGTACAGCCCTGTATCACGACCCTCACCCCCCAGCCTCTCCCTCCCAATCCCATTCCCTCTTTTTCAGACTGCAGTGCCCATCTCTCCATCTGGATTAAGCCAGGCTATAGGGCTGTCTGGGCTATATGGACCCAGACCCTGCTTGGAGGAACTTCTGCCACATCCCTGCACACAGGGTGCTCCAAGTGATGTCTCTGTGGTCTTCTCAGCCTCTGACTCCCAGGCACAGCCTAAACCAACCTCTCTGGGAAGAGGGGACCTCTCTGCCCCCTGACCTGGAGTCCCTGGAGTGTGCAGCTCATTTGTCGGGGCCTCAGGACTGTGATGGCACCCCACTCCAGTACTCTTGCCTGGAAAATCCCATGGAGGGAGGAGCCTGGTAGGCTGCAGTCCACGGGGTCGTGAAGAGTCAGACATGACTGAGCGACTTCACTTTCACTTTTCACTTTCATGCATTGGAGAAGGAAATGGCAACCCACTCCAGTATTCTTGCCTGGAGAATCCCAGGGACGGGGGAGCCCGATGGGCTGCCATCTATGGGGTCGCACAGAATCGGACACGACTGAAGCGACTTAGCAGTAGCAGCAGGGCTGTGAAGCCAGCCCTGCTCCAGGGTCTGCTCGGGAGGGTCGGGGCGGGGGGGTGGGGGGTGGGGCAGCATCTCTCTTTTTCCACAGAGGCTTCCTGGTCTGTTACAGTTCTCCCCTCAGGTTGTCCCTGGAAGGATGTGTCTGTCACCCTCTTCCCCGGGTGAGATGATCCCAGAGTGCTGGCTATCAGTTTGGAGCTCGCCTCCCCTGGACCATGTAAGGTGTCAAGTTTGGGGTCAGGTGTGTGTAGAGAGGTAGGCCGATTGAGAAGTATCCATTTTCTGATTAATGTGTTAAGTCGCTCAGTCATGTCCGACTCTTGGCAGCCTCGTGGACTGTAGCCCACCAGGCTCTTCTGTCCATGGGGTAGTCCAGGAGGAAATACTGGAGTGTGTTGCCATTAGTGCAAAATAATTGAAAATGCTCAACTGTGGGCCCAGTGGAGAGTATTGGGGCTGCCAGGGCCCCAGGGCCCCAGACAATGCCTGGCCCTGGGGCTGTGGGCCAGGCTGGCAAAAGGGTGGGGGTGGCGCCTGTTTTGAGTTCTCCCTTTCTGCTCCTGCCTGCTGGTTAGAGGTACAGGAGAGAAGCTTGGCCTGGAGCAAACATCCCCATTTCTGTGGCAAAGTGCAAGCTCGTGGGCAGTCAGGGTGAGTGGACTCAGATGAGCACTGGAGCGATTTCCTAGCTGTGTTCTTCACTGGAGCCCACCCATCGGCAGTGGACAGAGGACCTACCAAGTTGAGACTAGATGCCTTTGCTCACTGCTATTGCCCCAAGCTGCTGTTAGCTCCCAAAGTATATTTATCACCACTTCCTTGGTCATGGAAATTGCTATACGGTCTGGCTACCGGGGTGGGCTTTCCAGATGGCAGTAGTGGTAAAGAAACAGGCGTGGGCTGATCCCTGCGGCGGGAAGATCCCCTGGAGGAGGGCATGGAACACACTCTAGTATCTTGCCGGAGAATCCCCATGGACAGAGGAGCCTGGTGGGCTGGAGTCCATAGAGTCGCAAAGAGTCAAGACAGGACTGAAGTGACTCAGCGCACACACTGGCTACCTGTGTGGTTTAGGGCAAATTAAATGGACTCTGATTCTGTTCCTGCCTCCTCAAAAGCCAAGGATACTCCAAGATTTGGGGTTGAAGTGATAGTATATGCTCAGCAGGCAATGCTAGTCCCGGTACTGATGTGAGTCACTTGCTTCCAGCCCCCGTTGCCAGGAGCCACCATCTGGTCACTGCTGCTCCCCGTACTGATGTTACTGATGTGAGTCACTTGCATCTTTGTTGTCGGGGCGTCTGTGTTCTGTAGGATGACAGTGTTAACAGTAGTGAAGCCTCAGGATAGCGCTGGCTATCCTGCAGCCCTGCAGACTCCTCTCTGGTTGTTCCAGGAAGAACAGGGTTACGCCGAAGGGGAGCTGGAGTGTCGGGGTGTCTTCCTCTGGGAATAGGTGGTGCCAGGCGGCCCCCGGCCGGGGAGCTTTCCTCTGGGCCTGGCCCAGTGTATGCTTAATAACGGGACCAGGAGGTATTCTCTTCCACCTGCAGATCTCTCCCCAGGAGAGATGGAGGAGTGTGGTGGTTTGTGGGTGTAGTTCCCTGAGCATCTGCTGAAGGCTGGCTGAGCACTGGTCCTGCCTCCCTCAGGACCCAGGCCCCTCAGCCCACCTAGTTCAACAGCAGCCGCCTCCACCAGCTGTCATCCCGTGTTCTTTCGGAAGCATGATGGGGGGGGCTTTGAGCAAAAGAGGGTACTCAGATTGCTTCCTTGCAGTGGAGCTTGCAGTCTATGAGGTCAATAAAAGGCTGGCCCTGGGGGTCCCGACACCCAGAAAGGACACGCCGGATGAGAACAGAGCCAGGTGGCCTGGTGGGTTATAACCCTCTCTTTCTCTGTAGCAACAGAAGCATCTGTAGTTGGGAGTAGGGGGTGGTGGGGTGGGAGGGCACTGGATTGTTTGTGCTGGTGGTGGACATGCAATGCATTTGGCCTGACTCAGCCAGGGGCAGTTACTTTAATGAAGGGCGTCAAGAGCAGAGAGCTTGGTTCAAGTTCAGTAAGTTGGTCACACTCTTTCTCCTCGACTGTCTGTCTTCTGGGGGCTGGTAGGGGGTAAGGGCTGTTAGGAGTTGAATTGTGTACCCCTTTCCAAAATTCATATGCTGAAGTCCTAACCCTGGTACCTGAATGTGACCTCATTGGGCAATAGGATCGTGGCAGATGTCATCAACTCAGGTGAGGCTGGTGGGACTGGACTGGTGTCCTTAGAGAAAGGGGCAATTTGGGCTGAGACAAGCGTAAGGGAAGACAGTGTCCACGTACAAGCCAGAGGGAGAGGCCGACTCCTCCCTTAGAGGGACCCAACCCTGATGACCTTGTGATCTCGGACTTCCAGCCTCCCAGATGGGGAGACGAGGCATCCCTGTTGGTTTTAAGCGGCGCCCCCCGCCCCCCGTTTGTGGTACCTTGTGACATTTCTAGGAAACAAATATGGTGGCTAAAGTGCATATTTTGAGTTTAAAAAATATACATATATACCTATTTTGAAATTCTATTTTCCCTATTTTGTACCTTGATGATCTTGAATGTGTTCCCTTGACCTCTTATGCATCAGTTTGCAGCCATGAAATGGAGAGAGTGGTACCAGCCTCCTTGGAGGACTGAGACAAACAATGATGTGAAGCGTCTGAAGGGCACCCAGCAAGAAACGGGGTTTAGTAAATGGGGAAGATGGGAGAAGGCAGCCACAGGGGTACCTGGGTGCTGGTCTCTGCCCCCTTCTCCTCTCAGCTACGCCCTGCTTCCCTGGAGCCTGAGCACTCCAAGGCCATGCCTTGCTCTCTCCCTCTGCCCTCCTTCCCCTGCCATCCCAAGGGTACTCCATGCCTTTATTTTTTAAGTAATTCATTTGGCTCAGTTGAGGCTGTTATTAGTTGTGGTGTGCAGGCTTAGTTGCTCCAAGGTATGTGGGCTATTAGTTCCCCAACCAGGAATTGAACCCATGTTCCCTGCATTGGAAGGCCGATTTTCAACCACTGGCCTACCAGGGAAGTCCCCCCATTCCATTTCCCACTGGGCCCCTTATCACCTGCTCACTGGTTGTCCGCTCAAGACTCTCACCAGGCTGGGTGGCTCCTTCCCCAGCCAGATGTTCTACGTGACTCTGAATCTTCCAGAGCCACCTGACTTTCTTCCCTCCCTCCTGTGGGAGGAAGTTATTCTAGGAGTGTGTCCTCAAACAGCTTTCTGGCTTGAGCTCTGAGAACGTCTTCTCCGATGCTTGTCAGCACTCTTTATCCTTGACTGGCCTGGGTGGTAATTTATTGCTACCCTGTCTGGGTAAGCTGGCACATTCTCCTGATGCTTTCATGTCTGGCTAAAAGTGTCTCAACCTGCTGAGCAGAATACCTTGGAGACCTCTTTCCTATCAGATCAACTTGATTGGAAAGAAGAGTTTTAATTTTTGCCCACCGAGAGACTTGCACTTTGGACTTAAGTGCATGGGATTCATTGAGGCTGCTCAATACCATGCGTTATAGTTTCTGGATTTTTCCTTCCTTCGATGGTTTAACAGCTGCAGGTGGAGCAGCTCGGAGTGTGGGCAGAACATGATCTGACTCAGTTCAAGCAAGTTTTCACCACAACCCTCTCTGGATCAGGCTGAACCAGTGCATGAAGATCCAAAGAAATGGGTTTTTCTGGCCATGGAAAACTTGAAAATCAGTCTTGGCAACATAAATTCTATGAAAAATACCTAAGTTGTGCATGGTACATTGGTTGAATTATCCCAAATTTCATCCCTCACTGGATACATGCCCTTTATGGGTAACCCTCCTGTGTGAACTATGGGCTTGACTTTGTAATTTGCTTTGGCCAACGAAAGAGAGGCAAACTTGATGCAATTAGAAGCTTGAAAAGTGCTATACATTTCCATTGTCCTAGAGCCTTGCTTATACCATGAAAATAGGCCCAGCCTGGCCTGCTAGAGGAGAGGCTACATGGAGCAAAACTAGCTTAGACCAGTTGGCTACATGACCAGTCCAACCAAGCCCAGCCTGGCCCAGACCAGCAGAACTTCCCCTGCTAGCTAACTTAGGAGAATAATAGATGATGGTTGCTTTAAAGCACCCAGCGTTTGGGTGGTTTGCAGCAAACTGCTACTGTGCTCCTTCATTCACTTTGCTTTGGATTCAGGTTTGGTCTGAGAGTCCCTTGGCCAGCAAGAGATCAAACCAGTCATTCCTAAAGGGAATCAGTCCTGAATGTTCATTGGGAAAGATCCTGATGCTGGGAAAGATTGAGGGCAAGAGAAGAAGCAGGTGACAGAGGATGGGATGTTGAATGGCATCACCAACTCAATGGACAGGAGTTTGAGCAAACTTCGGAAAGTAGTGAAGGACAGGGAAACCTGGAGTGCTACAGTCCATGGTGTTGCAATGAGTCAAACACGACTTAGCAGCTAACAACAGGTTTGGTCTGTGCTGAATGTTAAAATCCTAGTTTACTCTTCTCTTATCCAACATTATTTTTGGAAGCCGCTGCTTTATTTCCAAGAAAATTGCTCCAACAGCAATTGGATGATTTGAAATTAAGGTGCTGGAGATACTTGTAATCAAGTCATTTTAGTCTGTGGACATTTGCAGTTTATCAAAAAGTATGTGGAGCCGCCCTGAAGAAGGAAATGGCCCCCCACTCCAGTGTTCTTGTCTGGCAAATCCCATGGATGGAGGAGCCTGGCGGGCTGCAGTCCATAGCGCCGCAGAGTCCAGACACAACTGAGAGACACACATGTGAAGCTGACTTTAAGGGAACAATGTTTTCTATTTGTTTGAGGGACACTTATAACAAACCCCTAACTATATAAGCATCACTAAGCATAATTTTTACTTCTTTGGCGTACAGTGGCTGGCTGGCTCACTCAGTGGCAGAAACTTAGTTCTTAGCTAATGATTCCTAAATGTGCAGGTGGATCCTTTGGGTCTGAGAGCACTTTAAGACCTTCCTAGAAATACAGGAAGGTTTCTGGCTCATTGACCCAGGAACAAGCCTGCTCTATGAAGAGCAATCCCTTTAACCAAAGGTGCACATCCAAGGGGCCCCATATCTAGCCACACAGACTCACAGACCATGATGGCTTTTGTTTAAAGTTAAGAGGCTCTCTGTGAGAAACCCTGTTCCCTCATAGGTCAGACTGCATACATTCTAAGATGTAAAATTACCTTTGATTTCAATAAATTTTTACAAACAAATCTGTGCACAAAGCTCAAAAGTTTTTTTTCCTGTGCTGTGTCTCACGGCTAATGTGTTTCAGAAATAGATCAGGTGTATTAAAGCAAAGTTGTGTTTAACCATCAGTGTTCTAGTTTGATCCGTCACTTAAATGACACATTAAAAATGTACATGAATTTCTCTTGTGGGAAATATGTGTTTTCTCATTTTCAGATGAGCTGATAATTCCTGACTGCTCTTTTGTAGTCTGTATTGCTGAATGAAGTCCAGAGGAGCAGCCTGTGAGGAGCATTATGACTGATGGCTAATGGAGTCTCCTGACAGCCCAAGAGGATCTGGGGTGAGAATAAGACTCCGCTGTGCAGAGGAGGACCTGGGAATGAGATGGGGCATCTGGTGTACTCAGGTGAGTCTCAAAGTCTGTAAACAAGCTCCCATGTGGTTGTGAAGATAAATGAGGCCATGTACGTATCGAATTTAGTGGCTACATCAGCAGTAATTATTGTTATAAAATTGTCATGGGGTATATTTCAGTGAACCAAATATTAGCACTAAGAAACAAAACATTTAACCAGTCCCCCCAAAGAGTAATTAATATGTGGATAACACAGGGCTTCCTAACATGGGTAGGGGGTGGGCATGGTGATTCCATCTTGGATGTAGGCAGAGGGGCATATGATCCAGATTTAAAAGGCCACAAAATCCACGTATTCCTATAGACGTTCAAATGAACTGTTTCCAAAACAACAGGTGATTAAAGTAAAGGATTTATTGTAATCTGCTTACAGTCCTTTGCAAAGACAGACATATGTTTTTGCATAAAGATATAAATTGCTTCATTTTAAACTAATTTAGTGTGGTTTTTTTTAATTATATGAAGAAGTTTTGGTGAATTATGAATTGTACCAAACCAAGATTTTAAAGAGCAATATGGTACAAAAATAAGAGCAGACAGACAATTTGGACTGGGACAGGCATTCAACAGTGGATTTAGAATATGGCTTTGCTGTTTACTCAAGCAAAGTTACCCGGAGACACACAGAGAGTCAGTAACTTTGTTAATACAAAAGCTGATGCAGACTGTCTCCATCCCAAACCCGGTTACGTCGAAATTCTGATTTCGTAAAAAGTCAGTCTGAGCTAAAAGCTGCTCTTATGAAGCCATTTCTTTCCCAGAAACCCCCAGTCTGCATGCGGTGTATTTATCACCTTCCAAGTGTGGCTTTCATATTGCTGTGCATGTAAGTTGACTGTATTGAAAGATCTGCCTATAAATTAAATTCCTGAAATTGCAAATTATGTAAGAAAAAACTCCTCTGTCTGAGTGCAGCTTTCACAGGTTTCCCCTTGCATAAGGCAGGTGTCTTCTGAGAGACAGGGTAATGTTGCCTGCATGGTGAACCCTGGAGAAAAGGGTTGATCCCAGGGCTGCCATCTCCTGGCCTTGGGGTTCCCCAGCTCTAGCTTTTAGGTTTTGGAAAGGAATAAGATTTCACTGAGTACCTGATGATTATCACTTTCCCAAGATTAATTTGGCCTCTATTCAAAGTAGTTTATTTAGTGCAATCATATTAAGTTTCCCCAAAGATATATATATATATATATATGTTTGTGATTTGGGGCAAGAGAAAAAGCCATAAATTGCCTCAGTGCCAAACAGATTAGTGAATTAAAAATTTTAGTGCCACTGTCTTGCTTTTATGATCTGTAGTGTTTTTTTTTTTCCAAAGCTGTTTACATATAAAATTTTATTTTTAAAACCTACTTTTTAAAAATCTAAAAACCCTCTAATTATCGTGCGGTCTCCACGCGGTTCTGACTGAACTGTGCCCAGGGGCATCTTCCAAGGGCTTCCTGCCATGACCTACGTGTTCCTGTGACCAGTTCCAGGAGTGCAACACCCCCTTCTGTGACCGGAAGTGAACATTTCACCTTTTGCAGACATAGAGAGTGCATGGAATTTTCCCCCGCCCCCACCAAAAGGAGAAAATTCAATTTCTAAAATGGGATGGGGATGAGCACTCTGAGCCACAGCCTTCCCAGTCTCTCTCCTAAAGTGGATTCTGCTTCTTGAGGGCAGAGGCAGCTTTCCTAAAGCCACAGCACTGCTGGGACCTCCTCTCCCAGGGGTGTCGTCGAAGGACGCCTTCAAGGAGCTGCAGACACCACGCTGCGCTGTCCCCACTGGAGGGAGGATGAGCCGAAGCTGGAAAATGCACTCAAGTCCCACGAACACCCCAAGCGGGAGACCAAGGACGAAACGAAAGTACAGAAGAAGTAGAAAGGCTGAGAGACAACCAAAGAGGTTTAAGTAAGTGTGGTTATTTACAACAGAGACTGTAAAATGGTAAATTAGATATGAAGCTAAAAAAGGCACAGCTTTCCCTTTCTTAAATACACTGTAAACGGTTCATGATGCATGCAGAACATTTCACTTTACAAAAAAAAATTTTTTTTACCTTGTTGGTTTAGACAAAGATAGTACTTAAATAGTCTCCAGCAAAATAGAATTCTTTCAAAAATACTTTCCCATTCATCCTATTAACCATTAAAGTTTTTTTTTTTGTATGTGTCTCATTTACAAAAGTTCCTTATACCTTATTTTAGGTCCTTCACAATTTATACATACAATAATGTACAGCACAGCAAAAGACTGCAAAAATTATCTGTAAAGCCAACACAATAGATACTAGAAATTGAAACCAAGGCATTTTTCTGAACATCTTATCCATTCTAATTAAATAATAAGTGGAGAGGGTGTGGATACCAGTGATGCAGAAAGACGTGAGTGAAGACGCACCCCTGAGGGAGCTGCCAGTCCACTCCACGTGCTCCGTTATTACACAACAGGAATCTGTATATGTTTTTTCTTTGTTTTTTTTTTTAAATAACAAAAGAATATTAATGCCCCATATTGACTATACGTTTTTATGTGCAAACCAAGGGTGAGCTTGAAAAAGTTCGTTAGTTCTTGAACCCTTTTAACACAAGCGAACGATCCCAGAAACGACATGGCATAGTTAAAACTTCCATCTGTTAAAATATCAAAATCAGAAAGTTATTGACTAGATATGGCTTTTCATCCAGAGGAACAGGAACATGTTTCTAAGCGCTGGGGGTTGGAGAAGGAAGAACCTTCTAGACTGTGCAGGTCTCGCCAAAGCCACGTCACCCTGCCTGCCCGCCTCCCAACCCTTGACATGATTTTCAACTTGAGAAACTGCTGAACAAGTGGGAATAAACCATCATGTGTGTCAAAAATAGGATTTTTCTTGGGTCCTTCGTGGGTGTGGAACAACACGGGGAAACTTAAGGCAAAGTTCTTCTTGTGAGACGTCTCCCGTCACTTCCTGTGAAAGTAAAGGGTCTTGGCATTCCCGGACTCCACCTTTGGCAGCTGGTCACTGATGATCTCCACCAACATCGCTGGGAACTCCACTTTCAGGGCCTGGGACTCCCGGAAGGTATAGAAGCAAAATTCCAACAAGTCGCTCACCAGCTGCAACAGACAGACAGAGGGCCGTGACATCAAAGCCTGATTCCCACTCTGGCCTGCGGCCTGGGCAACGTTCATAAACCCCACCGTGTCTATGAAGCCGCCCAGCTCATGTGGCTACATCATCCACCTTGGGGAGGAAGTTAGGATGTACCTGCTGCGTGGAATACGCCTTTTGTGCAAAACAGACTCCAGTGGAGCTGTGTCATGGTTGACTCTTAAACATTATCAGTGGCTCAGGGCCAGGAACAGAGTCCAGAGCGGCCGCAGACATCACTGACTCTCATTTGTAAGTGTGGGGTTGGGGGGGGCTGGTATTAGTACGTGTGTGTAGCTCTGGACCCTGGCACTGAGCCTTGCCCAGCCTGTAAGGCCTGACCTGGCCCTGCCGGTGGAGTTGTGGCTGCGGGGGGCCAGACTCCTTCCTTCAGGACCCCAGTCTTGAGCTGGGGGCTGAGAGGTCTGTCTTAAGGTGGAATTGACATATAACTCAGTGGGAGTTTAAGGTGTACAAGGGGTAGATTTGACACACTTATAATATTGCAACATGAACACCTCTATTAAGGTACTTCGTTACCATTTCTTTTTTTATGGTGAGAACGTTTAGATCTCACTTAGCAGCTTTCCAGTATATAATACAGCATTATTACTATAGCCACCATGCTGTATACTAGATCCCCAGAACTTGTTCCTCTTGTAACTGGAAATGTGTACTCTCTGACCAATATCTCATTTCCCCCACCTTCTGGTAACCACCATTCTACTGTTTCTATTCGTTTGCTTTTTTAGGTTCCACATGTAAGTGAGGTTGTACAGTAGGAGTTTTCTGTAATTTATCTCACTGAGCATAAGCCTCCCTGGGCTTCCCTGGTGGCTCAGATTAGGTAAAGAATCCGCCTGCAATGCCGGAGACCTGGGTTTGATCCCTGGGTTGGGAAGATCCCCTGGAGGAGAGCATGGCAACCCACTCCAGTATTCCTGCCTGGAGAATCCCCATGGAGAGGGGAGTCTGTGGGCTACAGTCCATGGAGTTGCAGAGAGTCAGACGCGACTGAGCGACTAAGCACACAGCACAGTCTTCCCTAGATGCATCCATGTTGCTGCAAATAGAGGCGTTTCCTGTTTCTCATGGCTGGATAATACTCCTGTGTGTGTGTATAATACATATTGATGTATTATATATATATATAATATTATCTTTATCCATTCATCCATTCTCAGTCACTCTGAGAACATGAAAACATCAAGGGAAACTGTCTTGCCGCCTGTCCAGCCATCTTCCCTCCTCTGTGACCCAAGGACTTTGCTATCCTCCTGGATCTGAACTACTCCCAACTCTGTAAGTTAAAAAAAAGACAAACCCACAAATGCAGTATAGCATTACTGGTTGCTTACTAGGAATATAATTTCAAATCAGAAAGTAAATATTCTAATTTTTCTTGAGTTAATTCCATATGCTATTATGGGAAAAATGACTTTTGGTCATTTCCCACTGTATTGAAATAGGTAATA
Organism: Redunca redunca; assembly: GCA_006410935.1. Lineage (NCBI taxonomy): Eukaryota > Metazoa > Chordata > Mammalia > Artiodactyla > Bovidae > Redunca > Redunca redunca. The sequence goes on from SJYQ01002229.1 coordinate 24,950, forward strand.
TTAACATAACGTTTAAAATAACTGCCATCTTAATAAAGTGGTTTTCACTTTATTAAGTGAAAATCTGTAACTTTCCCTCAAGATAAAAAAAACAAAGGCAATCTGCAGGCTTACACTGAATCAGGTAGTAAATAACTGTGGTAAAGGCCTTCAAAACAAACCAGGGATCTCAGAAAACCCATGGGGAGCAGTATCTGATGCTTCTGTTTGTGCCGGAATATGCCCTCAGTCTGCAGACTGGTATCTTCCTAGGCAGGTTCCAAGGACCGAGCTCTCTGTACCCACAGAAAGTTGAGGCCTCACAGGCTGTGAGACAGCATGAGACACTCTCTGCTCTGGCTTATTCAGGCACACATGTGCTTGCTTAGTGAATGACAGGCTTCAGCTTCCCCATCTGTCAAATGGGGGCAAGAGGAGTGTCCTGCTGCTACTGGGACATCCCTGCTGGTCCAATGGTTAAGACCCCCCATGCTTCCAATGCAGGGGGCACAGATTTGATCCCTGGTCAGGGGACTAAGAGCCCACATGCCGTGTGGCACAGCCAAAAAAAAAAAAAGTATCTGCTGCATGAGGTTGGCAGGAGTGACTGAATCTGTGAACTGGCATGGAGTAAGCACTTAATGGGTACCAATTCGCAATCATCCTTCCCCTCTTCCCAAACTCTGTAGGCGGTCCTAAGATGGCGGAGGAATAGGACGGGGAGACCACTTTCTCCCCAACAAATTCATCAAAAGAACATCTAAGCACTGAGTAAATTCCACAAAACAACTTCTGAATGCTGGCAGAGGACATCAGGCACCCAGAAAAGCAGCCCAGTGTCTTTGAAAAGAGGTAAGAAAAAATATAAAAGACAAAAAAAGAGACAAATGAGGGACGGAGCTCCGTCCCGGGAAGGGAGTCTTAAAAAGAGAGAAGTTTCCAAACACCAGGAAGCACTCTCACTGCCGAGTCTATGGCGAGCCTTGGAAGCGCAGAGGGCAACATTACAGGGTAGAAAAATAAATAATTAAACCCCACAGATTACGAGCCCAGTGGTAACTCCCCCAGCAGAGAAGCAGCGCAGACGCCTGCATCCGCCACTAGCAAGCGGGGGCTGGGGCTGCATTGCTTAGAGTAAGGATGGGGCCTGAATACACCGAGGTAATCATAGTGAACTAACTTGGGCTAGCAACACGTCTTCCCAAACTCCTTCCACCATCACTTTTCTCTGCAAACTAGGACACAGTTTGCAAGACCTGCTCTGGAGCATCTCTGTGTAACGTGGTTCTCAGGCCTCCCCTTCTATAAAATGTGAGATGTGGGAACTTTACGTTTGGCCCTTCCTGGAAAGAGACTCTTGAACGAGATCTACAATGACAAGTTGCTTGATTGTTTCAGGTGGTGGGCCAGTGGCTGCGAGAACTAAAAGCCACGCTGGGTCTTGCTCACCAGACTTGGCGCCACAAAGAAGTCTCACCGTGGGCGCCAAGGCATGCCTGTTGGTGGCCCCGGCTGAGGGCACCTGGGACCTAGTTTACATTCACCCTGGTCTCCGCCCCTGCTGCTCCCGAGCAGGACAGCAGAGGTCTGCCACACCCGACATGTCTTTAGGGATGGGACAGGCTCACATCCAGAGAGAAAGGCTCCCCATGGCTCAGAGCATCTGGGGAGGGCTGAGGTCTTACCCACCTCTCATCCATCCATCCCAGCGAGGGCACCTACCCCAGATCAGGCGCTGGGACCCTCAGTGGATGTGACAGAGCCCTGTTCTACTGGGAGGAGGCATCAGCGCAGGAGGTCAGGTGTCGACAGCGGCGAGAGTGAAAAGGGGACCTTGGTATGTGGCCTGAGGATGGTGGAGTAGGGTCTCTCAGCGGACTGAGAGCAGCAGGAAGTTTGTGGGCAGCGCCTGCTGGCCGACAGACTACATCCCTGACATCAGCCGAGGGCCAGGGCCACTTAGGGGTTTATGTTTGCAAACAGGCAACAGCACTGGTGATTTCTGTATGCAATGAGAGGTGAGGAAGCAGAGGCAGCCAGTCCGTGAACCTGAGGCAGTGCACCGGGGAGCGCCTCTGTGAGTCTGTAAATGGGGACAGGGCCCCTGTCTTTACCAGCCACGTGAGCGTCACCCAGGAGATGCGGAGCAACTGGACCAGATGGAGAGACTGCAGGCCCAGGGCTTGGTGGGCCTTCCTGACAGGTTGGTTGGGGGCAGGTGACCTGGGTGCTACTTATGACCCTGCATATTATAACCCGGGGCTGGCATTTCCTGCCCACCTCTGGACCATGGGCAAGGAAAGCAGCTCACTTCCAGTCAAGAGCTATACCCAGGGCTTCTGTTCCAAAGAGATGTCAGCTGCTGAGGGAGGGGGGCTCACGTAGGGTAGCCTCTGACCCTGAAAACACCTGGAGGGGGGCCCATGAGCACTAACTGCTCTTAGGAAAGGGTTCACTGCTTGCTCTTGGGGTGGCCAAGATGCCCAGAAGCCCCCAGGAGCTACCAGAAGGCACTAGCTGCCTCACAAGCCTGTCTGACTCACTGCCCTCGAAGGGCTGCAAAGCTCTGAAGACCCTAACCCAGCAGAACCTTGGCTGGTGGCTGCAGTTGGTGGGGTCAGGGAACATCTGAGAATAAAAGCCAGGAGCCCCTGGTCCAGGCTCTAGGACCTGCCTGCCAGGCACCTGCCGACCCACAACGCCCTCCCACAGCGAGAACACCAGGTGTCCCTGGCCCTTCAAAGATGCTGAGGCGCCTGCTTCTGCAGTAGGTACAAGGGACCCATCCCTCCTGGAGGAAAACAAGGCACAGCAAGAGCGAGGCTGTGGATGCTTAGAGCGGGAGGTGGGGACTAGATCCTGAGAGCTAGGGATTCACCTTCTGTTGCATCAGCAGGAATGCTGACCCAGCAGAATGTACACCAGGTCCTGAGATAAAGTGCTGTGTCATGGCAACACATCTACTGGTCATGCTGCACACAGCATGAGTCTCCTGGGTGTCAGCCCCCACGTGCAGCAGGGGGCTTCTCTGTCCAAGTCCAGAGGAGCCAGGAAATTCAGGGACAATGAGGTATGTGCGATGCACGTCCCTCATGAGGCACCGCCCTGTCCTCTGCCCCAGGCACAGTGAGTTGGTGGGGGCGGGCAGGCCACAGTCAACAACCTGGAAGGTCAGTAAGTACAAGGCTAGAAGGAGTCACGAAGCCCAGTTATAATCAGCAATGAGAGTCCACACAAACTCTGCCGGCCAGAAGGGAATGGCACAGTATATTTAAAGCACTGAAAGGGAAAAATCTACAACCAAGATTATTGTACCCAGCAAGGATCTCATTCAAACTTGATGGAGAAATAAAAAGGGACTTACATAGTCAAGAAATACAAGAGAAGAAAAAGATCTACAAAATCAACCCCAAACAATTAAGAAAATGGCAATAGGAACATACATATCAATAATTACTTCAAATGTAAATAGATTAAATGCTCCAACCAAATGACACAAACTAGCTGAACAGATACAAAAACAAGACGCATATATATGCTGTCTACAAGAAACCCCCTTAGAACCTAAAGACACATATAGACAAAGTGAGAGGATGGAAAAATATATTCCATGCAAATGGGAAGCAAAAGAAAGCTGGAGTAGCAATCCTCATATCAGACAAAATAGACCTTAAAATAAAGAAGATTACAAGAGATAAGGAAGGACACTACATAATGATCAAGGGATCGATCTAAGAGGAAGACATAAGAATTGTAAATATCTATGCACCCAAAAGAGGAGCACCTCAGTACATAAGACAAACGCTAGCAGACATAAAAGGAGAAACTTACAGTAACACATTAATAGTAGGAGACTTTAACCCCTCACTTACACCAATGGAGAGATCATCACAACAGAAAATTAATAAGGAAACACACGTCTCAAGTGATACATTAGATGAGCTGGAACTCATTGATATCTTCAGGACATTCCATCCAAATATAGAAAAATACACCACCTTCTCAAGTGCACATGGAACATTCTCCAGGATAGACCACATCTTGGGTCACAAATCAAGCCTCAGGAAATTTAAGAAAATTGAAATCATATCAAGCATCTTCTCTGACCACAATACTATGAGATTAGATATCAATTACAAGAAAAAAAAACTTGTAAATACACAAACACATGGAAATTAAATAATGTTTCTAAATAACCAACAGGTTACTGAAGAAATCAAAAGGGAAATAAAAAAATTTCTAGAAACAAATGACAATGAAAACACAACTCAAAACCTATGGGATGCAGCAAAAGCAGTTCTAAGAGGGAAGTTTATAGCAATATAATCCTACCTCAAGAAACATTGAACAGACAACCTAACTTTACACCTAAAACAACTGGGGAAAAAAAAGAATAAAAATCCCCTAAAATTAGTAGAAGGAAAGAAATCATAAAGATCAGAGCAGAAATAAATGAAAAAGAAATGGAAGAAACAATAGTAAAGATTAATAAAACTAAAAGGTGGTTCTTTCAGAAGATCATATTGACAAACCTTTAGCCAGACTCATCAAGAAAAAAAGAATCAAATCAACAAAATTAGAAATGAAAAAGGAGAGGTCACAACAGACAATGCAGAAATACAAAGGATATTAAGAGACTATTATGAACAACTATATGGCTATAAAATGGATAACCTGCAAGGAATGGACAGATTCTTTGGAAAGTTCAACCTTCCAAGACCGAACCAGGAAGGAATAGAAATTATGAACAACTCAATTACAAGCATGGAAATTGAAGCTGTGATCAATAATCTCCCCAAAAACAAAAGCCCAGGACCAGATGGCTTCACAGGAGAATTCTATCAAACACTTGCCTATCCTTCTAAAACTCTTTCAAAAAATTGCAGAGGAAGGAACATTTCCAAAACTCATTCTACAAGGCCACCATCACCCTGATACTAAAACCAGACAAAGACAACACAAAAAAAGATGCAAAAATCCTCAACAAAACTTTAGTAAACAGAATTCAGCAACACATCAAAACGCTCATACACCATGATCAAGTTGGGTTTATTCCAGGGATGCAAGGATTCTTCAATATATGCAAATCAATCAATGTTATATACAATATTAACAAATTGAAAGATAAAAACCATATGATAACCTCAATGCATGCAGAAAAAGCCTTTGACAAAATTAAGCATCCATTTATGATTAAATAAAAGTGACATTAGGACTTCCCTGGTGGCTCAGAGGGGCATCTGCCTGTAATTCAGGAGACCCAGGTTCATTCCCTGGAAAAGGAAACGGCAACCCACTCCAATATTCTTGCCTGGAAAATCCCATGGACAGAGGAGCCTGGTAGGCTACAGTCCATGGGGCCGCAAAGAGTCGGACGTGACTAAGTGACTTCACTTCACTTATGATTAAAACTCTTCAAAAAATGGGCATAGAAGGAACCTACCTCAACACAGTAAAGGCCATATATGATAAGCCTACAGCAAACATTATTCTCAATGGTGAAACAGTGAAAGCATTCCCCCTAAGATCAGGAAGAAGATAAGGGTGTCCACTTTCACCACTACTAGTCAACATAGTTCTGGAAGTCCTAGCTACAGCAATCAGAGAAGAAAAAGAAATAAAAGGAATCCAGATCAAAAAAAGAAGAAGTAAAGCTCTCACTGTTTGCAGATGACATGATACTATACGTAGAAAACCCTAAAGATAGTATCAGAAAATGAGTAGAGCTAATCAGGGACTAATAACTTTGCTAATAACTTTAGCAAAGTTGCAGGATACAAAATCAATACACAGAAATCACTTGCATTTCTATACACTAACAATGAAAAGTCAGAAAGAGAAATTAAGGAATCAATCCCATTCACCACTGCAACAAAAAGAATTAAATATCTAGGAATAAACTTACCTAAGGAGACAAATGAACTGTATACAGAAAAGTATACGACACTAATAAAAGAAATTAAAGACAACAAACAGATGGAGAGATATTCCTTATTCCTAAGTAGGAAGAATCAATATTGTGAAAATGACTATACTACCAAATGCAATCCCTATCAAATTACCAATGGCATTTTTCACAGAACTAGAACAAAAAATTTCACAATTCATATGGGAACATAAAAGACCCTGAATAGCCAAAGCAGTCTTGAGAAAGAAGAATGGAGCTGGAGGAATCAACCTTCCTGACTCCAGATTATACTACAAAGCTACAGTCATCAAGACAGTATGGTACTGGCACAAAGACAGAAATATAGACCAATGGAACAATATAGAAAGCTCAGAAATAAACCCATGCACCTATGGGTACCTTATTTTTGACAAAGGAGGCAAGAATATACAATGGGGCAAAGACAGCCTCTTCAATAAATGGTGCTGAAAAACTGGACAGCTACATGTAAAAGAATTAAATTAGAACACTTCCTAACACCAAACACAAAGATATACTCAAAATGGATTAAAGACTAAATGTAAGACCAGAATCTATAAAACCCTTAGAGGAACAGACATAGAAAACTTTGATGACATAAAGCAAGATCCCTCTATGACCCACCTCCTAGAGTAATGGAAATAAAAACAAAAGTAAACAAGTGGGACCTGATTAAACTTAGAAGTTTTTGCACAGCAAAGGAAACTATAAGCACAGTGAAAAGACAACCCTCAGAATGGGAAAAAAATAATAGCAAATGAAACAAATGACAAAGGATTAATTTTCAAAATATACAAGCAGCTTATGCAACTCAATACCAGAAAAACAAAAAGCTCAAACAAAAGTGGAACAAGACCTAAACAGACATTTCTCCAAAGACGACATACTGATGGCTAACACACACATGAAAAGATGCTCAACATTGCTCATTATTAGAGAAATCAAAACTACAATGATATATCACCTCACACCAGTCAGAATGGCCCTCATCAAAAATCTATAAACAATAAATGCTGGAGAGGTTGTGGAGAAAAGGGAATGCTCTTGCACTGTTGGTGGGAATGTAAATTGATACAGCCATTATGGAAGACAGTATGGAGATTCCTTAAAAAACTAGGAATAAAGCCACCATATGACTCGGCAATCCCATTCCAAGGCATATACCCTGAGGAAACCAAAACTGAAACAGACACATGTATCCCACTGTTCACTGCAGCACTATTTACAATAGGTAGAACATGGAAGCAACCTAGATGCCCATCAACAGATGAATGGATAAAGACACTGTGGTACATATACACGATGGAATATTACTCTGCCATAAAAAGGAACACATTTGAGTCAGTTCTAATGAGGTGGATGAACCAAGAACCTATTATATGGAGTGAAGTGAGTCAGAAAGAGAAAGATATCGTATTCTAACACATATATATAGAATGTAGAAAAATGGTACTGAAGAAAGTATTTACAGGGCAGCAGTGGAGAAACAGAATAAACTTACGTGAGGAGAGGGTGAGATGTATGGAAAGAGTAACATGGAAACTTATATTACAGTATGTAAAATAGACAGCCAGGGGAATTTGCTGTATGGCTCAGGAAACTCAAACAGGGGCTCTGTATCAATCTAGAGGGGTTGGGAGATGGGAGGGAGGTTCCAAAGGGAGGGGACATATCTATGGCTGACTCATATTGACGTTTGACAGAAAACAACAAAATTCTGTAAAGCAATTATCCTTCAATTAATAAATAAATAAATTTATCTTTTAAAAAGGGTCCATATTATTAGGAATCAAAGAAAGCCCTCTGTGTTGACTTTTCATTCTGTACAAAATGCATCTGGTTGGGAGCACAGAAGTTTAGCTGCCTGCTCAGCATGACTGATCGAGAGCCCATGTCAGGGCCACAGCTGTCGGGGGAGGGAGGCGCAGAGAAGCCTCACAAGGTCACAGGGGGACTAGTGGCTCTCTGCTTGCTCGCCTTGGATGCTACCAGGCTTGGTCAGTGCCTCTTCCCCACTCTCTCCACTGAGTCATCATTGCCTGTGGCAGGCTGATAGCTGGGCCCTGCTCCCACCATGAACTGGGGTTATCTGTTGGGGGGTACACAAGGAGGGTCCAGCCCTGCTGTTCTAAGGTTACAACCAGCGGGCAGTGATGCAGCACCTGAAAGATACAGCTTCTCTGCAGAAGGGTCCCCTGCGTTCTCAACGGCAAATAAACTAGCTGCTGACTCCAGAACTTTCACCTAATTAGGATGGAGCTTTTGCTTGAATTGAGCATTGGGTGGGGTGGGGGTGGGTGGTTAAGCTTTATTTGCAAAGATCAGAATTCTAGCCGGATATACTGATAGGGGGCAAAAGATACACAGCTTCAGCTCTCAATATTGCAGCAGTAATAGAAACAATCAGCAACCGTTTACCCTCGTTGTTCCAGCAAGAGCCTTGCGAGTGCTGGACAACGATGCAAGGAGTCTGGCCCTTGTTCAAAAACCCCCATCCTCCACCCAGCATGGGCTAGTGTGGGAAGATGCCAGGGTGTGCACAGGTGGGGCCTCTGCGGCTAGGCAGGACTGCTTCTCTCTGGCCCGTGATGTCTCAGCAAAATGAGATGGTAACAAAGCCCCCTCCTATCCTGATTTAGTAGCATTTGCTTCTACACTCAGAAGAAAATATAACCTTTAACAACAAGGTTAGACTCTTTACTCGTGGGTTCCCATGGAAATCCCAGGCCCTGCAGTGAGGCTGCCTTACTGAGTGTTCCTGGCAGGGTCTCCTAGAGGCTGAGTGCAGGAGAGTCCTAAAGGGCCTCCTAGATGCAACTGAGAGAAATATCAGAAAGAGACTATCACAGAGTACATCAGCATCATGCATCCTCCTTTTTGTCTCCCCTTTGCAGCAAAGAATTAGTCATCCATTTGTGAACAAAAGCTCCTTTGTGGAACTCTGGGACCCTTGGGAGAAGTCCTGCCCACCTGTGCATCTGGTAGCAGGCAGGCGTATTTTGGCAAGGACTAAGAACCCAGTGGAGCAGTGGGCCTGCCTGGAGCCCTCCTGCCATGGTTGAGAAAATACCCGGAGACTGCTGACCTGGCCAGATACCCACCGACAAGGGAGGAACTGCAGAAAACCAGCCTTCCCAAGGGGAGATGCCAGCATACCGCTGGAGCAATAAGCACAAGCGAGTCTGTAAGTACTGGAGATGGAAAGAAGTTTACTAGTGTTCCTCCAACCCCTGGCAATGCTGCATGGGGTCAAATTATCAGGTGGCAGCGACCTGTCCCTCAGCGGAAAAGGTGAGTGAGTACCTGGCTACCCTGCTGTTGCAGGTCACAGCTGGAGAAACCTGTTTCTTTACAGTAACACCCAGAGAACTGAGGTGGACCTCCATGATTGGAAGGAGGAGGAAGGAGACTGGGAAAGAGACAGGTAGGAAAAGGACATTAAAGGCACACATTCTTTAAAGTCCACTCACGAGCCTCTGTGAATACTACACCTGGAGATCTCCCTAGAGAGTCCACAAGTACCCCCAAATCCCCAAGTGCTAAACTCGCAACTCCCCCGACTCTGTGGCTGGCATCTTGTGCACAGGCCCAAACATGGTGTGGCAGGAGGAAGCTCCAGTAGACAGGAACTGTGCTCAGAAACAGGCCGGGATCTGTGGGCGGGGGAGAAACCGCTAACTTCTCTAGCAGCACCACCTTCTGGAAACAAAAGAACGGTCTAGTAGTCAGCCTGTGGCACTGTAAAAACAAGACAGAAAAGCTGAAGAATTCTGCCACCACAGGAAGCAAAAGGAGTGGAAAGATGTACCCACACAAAGGCAGACAGATTCCAAGTAAGAGCACCAAAGAACAGGATATCCCATCTGAAGGCAACCAGCAGTAGTTTAAGGCAGTATCTGCCATTTCAAGTGTAAAAAAATGCAATGCAGAACTGTAAGAAACATGAAAAATCGAGAAAACGTGTTATCACTAAAAGACAGTAATTCCCTAAAAACTGAGATCAAAAGCATGGGCTTTTGCAATCTAGCTAAACTCAAGAATAGCTGTTTTGAACAAACTCAGTGAGCTAAAAGAGAACTCAAGACAATTTAACAAGATTATGAAAAAATACAGGTTAAAACTGAGTAATTTACCAAAGAAACATAAATCATAAAAAAAGGACCAAGCAGAAATTCTGGAGCTGAGGAGCTCATGGAATGAAATAAAAAATGCTATAGAGAGCATCAGCAGTTGAGCAGAATTAAGGAAGAAATAACAAGTGAGTCAGAAGATTTCAAATACCCATGTTAAAGGAAAACAAAGGAAAAAGAATGAAAGACACTGAAGAAAGCCTATGGGATTGGGATTCCATCAAAAAACCTAACATTAGAGAAATCAGGGTTCCAGAAGGAGGAGAGAGAGATATGGGGCAGAAAAATTTATTTAAAGAAATAGTTGAGAACTTCCCAAACCTGGAGAGAAAAATGGACGTCCAAGTTCACAAGGTTACTCTAAGACACATTATAATGAAACTGTCAAACATCCAAACTAATGAATTCTAAAAACAGCTGGCAGGGGGTGGGGGATAGGAGTAGATTTATCAGTAGAAACCCTGCAGGTCAGGAGAGAGTGGAATCACATATTCAAACTGTTGAGAGGAAAGAATTACCAGCCAAGACATACCCAGCAAAATTATCTTTCAAATATGCAGGAGAAAAAGGCTTTCCAAGACAGACAAAAACTGAGAGAGTTCCTCACCACAAGACCCACGCTGCAAGAAATGCTGAAAGGAGTACTTCAAGCTGAAATGAACAGATGCTAATCAGTGACATGAAAACACATGACTATACAACACACTGGTAAAAGGTTAATACACAGTCAAATTTAGAAAATCCCAATTCTGTAATAGGATGGAATGTCAACCACTTTACTATAAAGGTCAAAGGAAAAGAACATGAAAAGTAATTATTATAGTGACTACAAGGTGCTAAAGACACAATATAAGAAGAGGTAGATAATGACATAAAATATACAAGTGGAGTTAGGGTGCTATGAACTTAAAATGAACTGTTTTATCTATGCAATGTCTTATGTAAGCCTCATGGTAACCACAAACCAAAAAACCTACAGCAGATGCACAAGAGATAAAAGGGAAACAGCATACCAAAATGGAAAATTACCAGTTTACAAAGACAGGCAGAAACAGAGTAAGAGAAACAATGGAAATACAAAGCGACCAGAAAACAACGAACAGGATGGCATTGCTAAGTCCTTACACTACCAGTAACAACTCTAAGCATAAACGGACTGAATTTACCATCACAAGACAGAGGGGCTAGATGGGTAAAAAATTAAGACCCAGCTATCTGCTGCCTACAAGAGACTCACTTCAGCTTTCAGGCAGCACTCACACAGGCGCAGAGTGAAAGGATGGAAAGAGGTGTTCCATGCAAGCAGCATCCAAATGAAAGCGAGAGTAACTATCCTCGTAATAGACAAAATAGACTTTAAGTCAAAAATGGTAACAAGAATCAAAGAAGGTCAATATATAATGATAATGTGGTAAATTCATCAAGAAGACTTAACCATTGTGTATGTATATACTTACATATGCAATATCAGAGCACCTAAGTATATTAAGCAAATATTAACATATCTGAGGGGGTATATATACAACAATCCAATAATAGTAAAGGACTTAAACATCCTACTTTCAGCAATGAAGAGATCATCCAAACTGAAAATCCGTAAGAAAACACTGGACTTGAACCATACACTAATCCAAACAGACCTAAGAGAACATTCCCTCGAACACAAGCAGAATATACATCATCTCTGGGGGACACGGGACATTCTCCAGGATAGTCACAAAACAAGTCTGGGCAAATTTAAGAAGAGTGAAATCATACAAAGTATCATTTCTGACCATAGAGTTATTAAATTAGAAATCAGTACAAGGAAAGTCAGAAGATCTACAAATCTGTAGAAATTAAACAACACATTCCTAACAACAAATGTGTTAAAGAAGAAATTAAAAGGGAAATTAAAATATATCTTGAAACAAATGAAAATGGAAACAATATACCAAGACCTATGGGATGCTGCAAGAGCAGTTCTGGGAAGACTTTATGGTGATAAATGCATATATTAAGAAGACAGATCTCAAATTGGTAGCCTAACTTTACACTTCAAGAAAACAGGGGGAAAAAACAGAGTTCAGCAGAATGAAAGAAATGACAAAGATCATAATGGAAATAAATGAAATAGAGCTCAGAAAAACAGTAAGAAAAAAAAAAACCCTAATGAAACTAAGAGCTAGTTTTTTGAAACAATAAACTGACAAACCTTTAGCCAGAGTTAAAAAAAAAAAAATAAGGTTCAAAACCTGAAAGAGGAGACATTACAACTGATACTACAAAAATACAATGGATTATAAGAGACTACTGTGAAAAATAATATGCTAATGAATGGGATAACTTGAGAGAGATGGATAAACTCCTAGAAATACACAATCTAAATTAACCAGTAACAGGTAAAGAGACTGAAACAGTTATAAAAAATCTCCAAATATAGACAACCCTGGACCAGACGGTTTCACTGGCAAACTCTACCAAACATTTAAAGATTAATGCCAATCCTCCTCAAACTCTTCCTAAAAACTGAAGAAGAGGGAACACTTCCAAATTCCTTTTGCCAGGCCAGCATTACTAACATGAAAGCCAAAGATACTACAAGAAAATGAAACTATGGACCAATATCCCTGATGAATATAGATGCAAAAATTCTCAGCAGAATATTAACAAATAAAATTCAACATAATAGTAAAAGGAGTATCTCAACGAATCGGGATTTATCTCTGGGATTAAAGACAGTTCAACATAGATCAATAAATGTGGTCCATCCATCCTAAGTCACTTCAGTCAAGTTTGACTCTTTGTGAACCTATGGACTGTAGCCCACCAGGCTGCTCTATCCATGGGATACTCCAGGCAGGAATATTTAAGTGGGTTCCCATTTCTCTCTCCAGGGGATCTTCCAAACCCACATCTCTTAAGTCTCCTGCACTGGCAGGTTCTTTGCTGCTAGTGCCACCTGGGAAGCCCCTAAATGTGGTACACCACATTATCTCAATAAATGCAGAAAAAGCATCTCATAAAATACAACATCCCTTTGTTGGGTAGTTAGAATAGGAAAAAAGGAGTCCAGAATGGCAGTGACTAAAAGACAAAGAAGGGAAAAGCCCATGAAAACAGAACTAGGGAAGGTCCAAGGACCAGAGTGAGGACTTCAGGTAAAACAAACAGCCCTCCTGGCTAGCCCAATGTACATAGCGCAGACCCAGGGGGAGGAGAAAAAAACATATAAAAAGAGGAGCCAAAACTGAGCTGGGGGCTTCTCTTCCCTTCGAGGCTTTTGGGTTGGCACGCCCTCACACCTAGAGGATGTATTTTCCTTTGCTTTCTAAATAAAACTGAGCTATAACACAGAGATGTAACACTGGTCTGTCTGAGAAAATTACACGGGGCTCTAACACTGGTCTGTCCGCTGCTTCAAATTTTTTGTTGCAACAAGACAGAACCGAGGAAATTACAAATACCCCTGATACCTCCATGAAAAATCTCTCAGCAAACTGTGTATTAAGGGAGCATACCTGAACAAAATAAAGGCCACATACGACAAACTCAGAGCTATTGTTATACTCAATGGAGAAAGACTGAAAGTTTTTCTTCTATTATCAGGAGCAAGGCAAGAGTGCCCACTCTCACCCCTCTTAGTCAGTATAGTACTAGAAATACTATCCAGAACAGTAGTTGCTGATGTTCAATTGCCAAGTCATGTGTACATGACTCTTTGTGGCCCCTGGACTGCAGCGTTCCAGGCTCCCCTGTCCGTCACTATCTCCCAGAATGCTCAAATTCATGTCTATTGACACCAAAGGCAAAAGTAACAAAAGCAAAATTCAACAGGTACAACCACATCAAGCTATAAGGCTTCTGCAGAGCAAAAGAAACAATCAAAAAATGAAAAGGCAAACTACAGGATAGGAGACAACAAATCATATGTAAGGGATTAATATCCAAAATATATTAAAAATTCATAACTCAATAATAAGCAATTTAATTGAACAATGGGTAAAGGAACTGAATATACTTTTTTTTCCTAAAGAAGACATCCAAATGGCCAAAGGTACAATGAAAAAGATGCTCCACCTCACTAATCAGGGAAATGTAAATCAAAACCACAATGAGATACCAACTCCACTGATACCAGATAACGACACCTGTTAGAATCACTGTCACCGAGAAGAGAAGAGATATGTGTTAGTGAGGATGTGAAGAAAATGGGACCCTGCACACTGTTGCTGGTGGGAATGCAAAGCGGTTCAGCCACTATGCAGAACAGTACAGGGTTCCTCAAAACATTAGAATAAACCTGACCAGGAAGTGAACGACTGAAGCGCTGAGAACCATAAAACTGATGCAGGAAGCGGAAGATGGTTCAAAGGAACAGAAAGATATGCGACGCTCCTGGAAAGATATGCGATGCTCCTGGTTTGGCAGAATTAATATTGTTAAAATGAACATGTTACCCCAAGCAATCTACAGATTTAATGTGATCCCTGACAAATTACCTATGACATTTTTCATAGAACTAGAATAATCCTAAAATTCATATGGAATCATAAAAGATCTAGAATTGCCAAAGGAATCCTGAAGGAAAAAAACAAAGTAAAGAGACATAACTCTCCCAGACTTCAGACAATACGACAAGGCTATAATAATCAAAAAAACGTTGTATCGGCACAAAAACAAACATATGGATTGATGGTACAGAATACAGAGTCCAGAAATAAACACACACCTTTGATCAATTCATCTTCAATGAGAGAAAAATAGACAATGGGAAAAAGGCTATTCACCAAGTGAATTTGGAAAAGTTGGACTGCTGGATATAAACCAATGAAGTTAGAACACACCCTCCCACCATATACACACACAAAAATTCTAAATGGCTTAAGGGCTTAGACATAAGATCCGACACCATAAAACTCCAGAAGAGATCATTGGCAAAACGTTTTCTGAAAAAAAATCATACCGCAGGTCAGTCTCCCAAGGCAAGAGAAATAAAAACAAACAAGTGGGATCTAATAAAACTTACAAGATTTGCACAGCAAGTGAAACCATAAACAAAATGAGAAGACAGCCTACAGGATGAGAGAAAATATTTGCACATGATGCAACTGACAAAGAGTTTTATTTCCAGAACATACCAACAGCTCATACAACAACAAAAAACTAACAACCCAATAAAAAAAACGGGCAGAAGACCTAAATAAACATTTCCCAAAGAAAGAAATACAGACAGCCATTAGGCATAAGAAAGCTGTTCAACATCTCTAAGTATCAGAGATGCAAATCTAGACTAATGAGGGTAGTTAGTACCTCCTCACACTGGTCACAAGGGTGATCACTAAAAAGTCTACAAATAACAAATGCTGGAGAGTGGGTGGAGCAAAGGGAACCCTCCTACACTACCAGTGGGAATATAAGTTGGTGCAGCCACTGCTGAAAACAGTATGGAGGTTCCTCAGAAAATTAAAAACGGAATTACTGTATGATTCAGCAATCCCACTCCTGGGCATATATTCAGAGAAAACTAGAATTCAGAAAGATAAACATACGCCTATGTTATAGCAGCACCATTCACAACAGCCAAGACACGAAAACAACCTAAGTGTTCAGCAGATGAGTGGATCAGGAAGATGTGTGCATACACACAATGGAGTATCAGTCACAAAAAGGACAACGTGATGTCATCTGCAGCAACGCAGACGCGACTGGGGGTCATCAGATGGAATTAAGTCAGAGAGAAAGACAGACACCGTACGATCACTTAGGTGTGGAATCTGAAATACGACACGGATGGGCCTGTCTATGAAACAAAAACAGAGACACAGAGAACAGACTGATGGTCTCCAAAGGCGTGGGGGTTGGAATGGAGTTGCAAGTTGGGGTTAGCAGATGTAAACTTATATATATGTGCGCGCACATGCGTGTGTGTGTGTGTATAAACAACAAGGTCCTACTCTGTAGCACAGAGAATTCTATTTGATATTCTAAGATAAACCATAATGGAAAAGAATAAAAAACAATGTGTGTGTATATATATATAGCTGAATCACTCTGCTGTATAGCAGCAATAAACACACACTGTAAATCAACTATACTTAAAAAAAAAAGGTATGGTCAGAAAAGTATCTAGAAAGGCTATTTTTTAAACACTCACCAAAAGGCATTTCCTGGCCAGTTTACAAGTGAATACACTCAGGATATCAACTAAATTTTAGGCCTTTAGGAGGCATTTGGGGAACTTAGCAGGAGGTTCTGGGGTTCTGAGTTACCACCAGCAGGAAAGCTGCCATCTGGAAGAGGGGTATCTGGATTCCCTATTTTAAAAAACTGCTTTGCTCTGCCAAGGGCCAGCCTGCATGGACACAAGGGTGTCCCGGACGCAGGAGATAAGCCTCTATGCGGCTGCTTGCTCATATGAGCTCTGCCTGCAAATTCTAGACAAGTGGACCCCCTGTGAGGGTGACTTCAGGCCAAATGGGCACCTCTGGCTCTGCTTCCAGAGGCGCAGCTGCCTGATGAGGGAGAGAGGCAGGGTTGTCCCGCGTGGCCTCAGAGGGCTGGCTCCCGAGTCTAGGCTGGTAAGGGCTCGGGCAGCTGGGCCACACCAGGTGCCCAGGAATGGGCTGGCTGCAGGGGTCAGAAGCAGGTCATGAAAAGCCAAGGGCATTTCTGAGCACTCTCCGCTGCTCCCATCCATTAGTATCTGACTATTATCTGAGGCTACATCTGAATTCACTTCTCATCACCGTTTTTATAATAAATTCAACACCATCTTTGGTCAGTGATGAATATTCAATCTTCAAAATATGTTATTTGGATGCTGTGCTAAAGCAAGATGGGTTCAATTTCCTTCTGGTTTTTTTTTTTTGTCCTTAAATTTATTTAATTTCCACCCTGTTTAACTTTCCTTGCATTACTAGCCTTGTTCTAGATCGCGGCTCCACCTTCTTGTGAATAAGGTCTATTGTACATGTGAAAACCACAAAGAAAAATGACACAATGGAAAAGCAGAAAGTAGAGCTTAAAGATAAAGGGGTAATTAGAACACTGCTGAACAAAGGAGATCTAATGAAAGGGCTGTGTGTGAAATCCACTGGCATGTTACTGTATATAGAAGTATGAACTTTTGCTACTTTTGTTTTCAATATTTCCTAGATCCCTCTTGCCAATACAGGCTCCACGGAGCAGTGTAAAAATCTAAACCAATTCATATTTATAAGTTACCAACTTTAATATCTGGTTACATCAAGATAAAGCAGTTAAATCCTTATTTCAGTCTCTGAAAGCAAAGGATCACTGAGTAACAAGAGGCAGACACCACTGGCTAAGGACCAAAGGCCTCTTCTAATCCAAATAGGGACTTTCCAGTAGACACCAAGGTGGCTGAATTTATCCCTTTAATTCTATGAGGCCACTGAATGAATGAGCCGTCGGTAATTATGGCCTCCAGGGTAAATCTGACCTAATAATGGTGTAAGAATTTTTCATTCTGTTTTTTATACTTTTAAACAGTTGGAAAAACAAAACCCTAAGGAATATTTGTGCCATGTGAAATTTATATGAGAAAGTTTTACTGGAACCCAGCCATGCTCCTTCATTTAGATATTATCTGTGGCTGACTACCTGTGGCAAAGGCCACAGGACCCACAAAGCCTGTGACATTACCTGGTCCTTTATGGAAAAAAAGTCTGCTGGCTCTGGACTGGAAGGAGCACCAGGGATTCAGCAATGGCTCTGGGAGAACAGACTTTGGTTGTTAGTTAAATAAATCCAGTATAAGATGTTTCCTGATTTCAGAAATATTAAATGTGGGGGTAAAAGTCTGTAAATCAAGTGATATGGTTCTGGCTGGATCTGGTGTTCCAAGTATTATACAGATTCTCTAAGCCTTTAAGAAATGCTTTAGGAAGAATCCTTGTCCATAAAGGGGCTAAACTAGGCTAAGACAGGGCCCAGCTTAAAGGATTCAGAATTTTTCATTTAAGTGGAGAGCTGCCATCACTCATGTCATGTGGGTTACACACCTTTACAATTGATTCTCATTGTTCTCAGCAGTTATACCCTATAAAGTCACTGCCAGGAGTGAATCAGTGAATACAGACCCTTTGCTCCCAGGGATTCAGAGGATCAGGTTTCCATGAGCTGCTACTGGTCACAACATTAAACCATCAATACATAGCCTTGTTTCATGTATGTCTCTGTGTGTGCACTCAGTTGTATCTGACCCTTTGAGACCCCATGGACTGCAGCCCATCAGCCTCCTCTGTCCACGGGATTTCCCAGGCAAGAATACTGAAGTGGGTTGCCATTTCCTTCTCCAGGGGATCTTCCCGACCCAGGGATCAAACTTTTGTCTCTTGCATCTCCTGCATTAGCAGGTGGATTCTTTACCACTGTGCCACCCAGGAAGCCATGTAACTGTTTAAAGACAACTTATTCCATGTATATTGCTGATTCCTTGACACTGAACTCATGGTCAAGACCATTATTATAACTACGTCTGAACAAAGCTTGGTGAACACACTTACCATCTCCATAAGGCATATGGCAGACTCCTTGTACTGAGCCACACAAGACAGTGTGTGAGCAGTACATCTGGGGGCAACTGCAGACAGCAAGATCACCAACCAAAATGCAAAGAAACAGTGGCATCACACAGTCCACCCAAAGGACACTCACTCACTGTACCAAGAGCTGAAATAAGAAGGCAGAACGTCACCTTGTTTGGCCTTGTTGGGAGCGTGCTCCTTGGGGGTGACCTGAAGTTTCCACTGCTCTGTGCCTGTCTGTGAATGACTGTGAAAGTGTCCTGAGAATTACTGACTTGAGGGTTAAAAACACATTTTAATTAGTAGGCAAATTCATAAATACAGAATCTGCAAGTAAGGATGACTGGCTGCGTGTGTGAAACACTATACACTTTCTAGTCCCACGAACCGTGACCTTCATAAATAAAGTGACCCAATGGCATCCTCCCAGCTTTTAAAATGACCTCAGGCTTTCTGTTTGTTTTCCTTTCTAACCACGCCCCTCAGCATGTGGGACCTTCGTTCCCTGACCAGGGGTTGAACCTGCACTCCCTTCGTGGGAAGGCAAGGGCTTAACCACTGGACCACCAGTGAAAGTCGCTCAGTCATGTCCGACTCTTTGCGACCCCAGGAATACTGGAGTAATAGTCATTCCTTTCTCCAGGGGATCTTCCCAACTCAGGGACCCATGAGAACCTAAGTCTCTCACACTGCAGGCTGAGGTTCCGAAAACGATCTTAGTCTTAAGGTTCTTTTCCCGTGCATTGGTTTCCCTCATTCCCTCCAGTCCTCATGCCCTGCTTTACTCAAGCTTTCTGCCTCTCTGACCCCCGCTTCCTTCAGAGACACTCGTGCACAGTTCAGCACAGGCTGCACAATTCTTTTCACACTCAGCCTCTCCTCTGATCAACAGGATCTTAAACAGGTTCTATTATGCCCGGGACAGGCTGCACTGTTTGTGGGGCCAGTGCCAGAAAACACGGGACCCCTTGTTCAAAGTTTGCTAAGAATTTCAAGATGGCAACAGTAGACCATTAAGTCAAGACGGAGGCCCTTTTTTGTGTGAGGGCCCCGAAGGGAGAGCGAAGCTACCGGGGGGCGGCAGGGCTACACCAGGTGCAGGGCTGCCTCTGCACTCCTGTCACCCCGGGGGCTTCTCCTCCCTTCTTTCCTGCCTTCTGGGCCTGCCTCTCTCATGAACCAGGGAAAACTCACTTAATCACTCCTTGCCTTCTTTTCTCTATAAAAAGGGTAAAAAAAAAAATTGAGTAAATATTACTATTATTCTCTTTTCATAGAGAAAGGAGTTAAGATGAGGTAATTAAGTGTAAATAGTAATATTTACACATCCTTGCCTCATGGAGCTATTAGAAGGATTTATAGACAGGACTGAGGAAGAAAGGCACTAGGTAAATCCCAGGCATTATAGAATTATTTTATATGTAAGAAGAGGGATTTAGGTCACCTAAGAGGGGGGGATTTATAGACACAGGTGTTAGACAATGACATAGTTTTCCAAAAAGCTTCCCTAGGTAGATTTCGGATTAGGACAAGATTCCTGTATGTCAGATGTGATTTTCTATGAGGACATTTTCCCAGACCCTCAGTGGCTCTTTCTAGCTGAGGTTTTTTCCCCCTGAAAGCTTACCTTATAGCATCATAAATCTCATGGAGTCAGGCGGAACTGGAATGCACAGTTCCCTTAACCTCTCTCAACAAGGCAAGGTCTGCACTTATCCCCAGCGTTCCTACAGGATGCTCTTCTCTTATGGAGTTTCAAAACTAGCTGTGAACAAGGGTGCATGTTCTGTGGGTATACTTGGGAAATGTATGAAATGAATAATGAAGCCAAAGAAATGGTTATCATAAGAAAAGTGCTTCCCCCCCCTTTAAATAAATTGGTATCAGACATAACTTTTAATTCTGCCAGTCAAGGATTAATAAGCAAACTACTGTCTGTTATCATTATAAATTTATAGGAGAGAGATTTCTGACACCAAGACAAAAAAAAAAAAACAACCCATGGAATAGTAGAAAACATTTGCAAACAAGCTGTAACCTAGACTGCTGGGAGAATTATCAATAACCTCAGATATGCAGATGACACCACCCTTATGGCAGAAAGTGAAGAAGAACTAAAGAGCTTCTTGATGAAAGTGAAAGAGGAGAGCAAAAAAGTTGGCTTAAAACAACATTCAGAAAACGAAGATCATGGCATCCAGTCCCATCACTTCATGGCAAATAGATGGAGAAACAATGAAAACAGCAAGAGACTTTATTTTCTTGGGCTCCAAAGTTACTGCAGGTGGTGACTGTGGCCAAGAAATTAAAAGACACTTGCTCCTTGGAAGGGAAGCTATGACCAACCTAGACAGCATAATAAAAAGGAGACATTTCTTTGCTAACAAAGGTCTGTCTAGTCAAAGCTATGGCTTTTCCGGTAGTCATGTATGGATATGAGAGTTGGACCATAAAGAAAGCTGAGTGCTGAAGAACTGATGCTTTTGAACTGTGGTGTTGGAGAAGACTCTTGAGAGTCCCTTGGACTGCAAGGAGATCCAACCAGTCCATCCTTAAGGAAATCAGTCCTGAATATTCACTGAAAGGACTGATGCTGAAGCTGAAACTCCAATACTTTGGCCACCTGATGGGAAGAACTGACTCATTTGAAAAGACCCTGATGCTGGAAAAGACCGAAGGTGGGAGGAGAAGGGGATGACTGAGGATGAGATGGTTGGATGGCATCGCTGACTTGATGGACATGAGTTCGAGTAAACTCTGGGAGTTGGTGATGGGCAGGGAAGACTGGCGTGCTGCAGTCCATGGGGTTGGACACGACTGAGTGACTGAACTGAACTGATGCACAATATATAAAGAATCCTACAACAGAAAAGCAACCAGTTTTTAAAAAATAGGTTAAAAAAAATGGGCAATTCACCAAAGATGACATACAAATGGCCAATAAGCACACGGAAAGACGCTCAATACCACTAGGGAAATGCAAACCAATCCTACAATGAGATCCTAGTTGAAAACCGGTTAGGATGCCCACTATCGAAAAAAAAAAAACAAAAAAAACCCAACAAATAACAAGTGCTGGTGAGGAAGTACAGAGGCTGGAACCCTGTGCCCAGTTAATGGGAAGATAAAAAACTGCGTAACAGTGTGGCAATTCCTCGACAAATTAAACACAGAATCATCATATGACCAGCAATTCTATTTCTAGGTCTATACCTCCAAAAGAGCATCAAAGAGATACTTGCACACCCATGTCTATAGTGGCATTATTCACAGTATCCAAGAGGTAAAGCAAGTCGTCTGTTGGTGGATGAGCAGACAAAATATGGTTTATATACAGAGCAGATTATTATCTACCTTAAAATGGAAATTCTGACACATGCTACAATGTGTATGACCACGGAGGACATAATATTAATACTAGGTGAAATGAACCAGTCTCAAAAAGACAAAGGCTGTATGAGTCCACATAGAAGAGGCACCCAGCCAGGTGCAGAGAGGAAGTGCAATGGCTGTTCTGGGGTGGAGAGGGGAAACAGGAGTTAACAGGTAAAGAGCTTCAGTTTTGCAAGATGAAGAGTTCTGGAAATTGGCCGCGCAACAACGTGAATGTACTCAGCATCACTCAGCCAAATAGTTAGAAATGGCTAAAGCAGTAAATTTTATGTTTGCGTATTTTACCACAATTTTAAAAATAGGAATGACAAGCTCTTAGATGAAGATTTTTTCCTCATTTCTCTACAGTCAAGTACAACTGCATCAGAACGTTGCCAGGTGATTGATCGGCAGTTGGTAAGCACTGTCTGAAATAGTCTAAACTTAGCCACTGAAAATATTTAAACATTTCACATCATTAAATTAAAACATTCACACTGTTAAATCATTTCACATTATTTGGAAATAACCAAGATTCTGCATTAAGTTAGACATAGAAGGCCATGAGCAAATACAGATGACCAAAGGAGATAAAGTTCTGTGACTGCAAGTGGAAATTAACTGTTATCGTTATGTTGAGATGTGAAAGTGATGGTGAGAAAGGATTTAGCACTAACCTTACGATAAAACCATGACTTGAAGCACAAGACCAGCTCCAAAGCATCATGGATGCCTTAGGTGCCAAATTCTCACATGTGTATCTAGAGCTCTTCAGGGCCGAACACTCATCCATCCATCTACGCATCTACCTACCTGTGAGTCTGTCCATCATCTGTGTATAAATAGCACACACACATGTATATGGTACATTATATATATATATATGTATATAATACAGAATACAGCTTTCACTAATTGAACATTATTCAGACATGGGTCTAGGTCCATAATCGTTTATGTTTATAAAGTTTGCTAAGCTACTGTGATTGCTTCGCTGTATTTAAACGCATAGACACAACCTTTGCAAGTGCTCTCAGCCACATTCAGAAACGCTTATCTCACGTCCATGCCGTCACATCAAAGAAAGACTCAAGAGTTCCGTCCTAAAGCAGTTTTATTAAAGAGCTTTACTGGCGTCACCGTGACCTTTTCCCAAGTTTCCTGGAGTCCCTGTTTGCTCTGTGGTTTCTGAGAGGTGAGTTACTGGAAACCTAGTTGAATCAGTCAGCTGTTCCTCACAATAACCTTCTTGTTGCTATGGCTACTGAACAGTTTTCAGTCTGTCTGCTGACTGGCCCGTCGGCACCTTCTGCCCCCAACCCCCCGTGTTTGCATAGTGAGGGACACACTCTCTTCTGGCTCCTGTCGGTATCTCTGCCTCCTTATCTCACTTCAGCAGCAGCTCATGTCCAGACCCTCTGCAGGCGCCCCCCTGGTTTTGGTCCCTTGGTGGGTCCCTTCCTCTGGGTTTGGTTCTGTCCATCACACAGCCACACCGATGCCTGGGCAGCTCCACTGACCCCCGGGCTGCATGGACAGCCATGCACTGTACCTCCCGAGGCTGCATCAGCACTCATCCTCATCTCCACAGAGCCCTGAGCTCACCTGACATCTCTCCTGGGATTCCTCAGGGCCCCTCAACTCAGCACGTCCAAAACATGCCCATCACCTCTCCTCACAAAGCTCCTCCTCTGCATCTCCTCACTCAGCGCTGTTGCTGCCCCACAACAACCTACATCCAAAGCCTGGGTCATCTTAGACCCCCTCCCTCCTCTCTCAACCCCTCTGTCCTATCCACCACCAAGAACCATCTGTTCCGCTACCTGAACATGTCCACGGTCCCCCTGCCCCTGCTCTACCTTAGTGCCCAGCCTCCATCTCTTACTTGGACCACCACATCAGCATCCTTACTGGCCCTCTGCTTCTCCTCCAACGGACCCTCTAGATCAGCACTGTCAATACAGCCATCTGCCCTCCCAAGGTGATGGCAACTGGCCATATGTGGCTGCTGAGCCCATGAAATGTGGGACTCAATTTTAA
Organism: Redunca redunca; assembly: GCA_006410935.1. NCBI lineage: Eukaryota > Metazoa > Chordata > Mammalia > Artiodactyla > Bovidae > Redunca > Redunca redunca. The sequence continues at coordinate 48,928 of SJYQ01002229.1, forward strand.
GTTCTATTTACACGTCACTTGTGGCAGAGAAGGCAATGGCACCCCACTCCAGTACTCTTGCCTGGAAAATCCCATGGACAGAGGAGCCTGGAAGGCTGCAGTCCATGAGGTCGCTGAGGGTTGGACACGACTAAGCGACTTCACTTTCACTTTTCACTTTCATGCTTTGGAGAAGGAAATGGCAACCCACTCCAGTGTTCTTGCCTGGAGAATCCCAGGGATGGGGTAGCCTGGTGGGCTGCCGTCTATGGGGCTGCACAGAGTCAGACACGACTGAAGCGACTTAGCAGCAGCAGCAGCCACTTGTGGCCAGTGGTTACCAGACTGGAAGGAATAGCTCTAGACTCTACAGACGTGCTCAAAACCCCTCACTAGCTACCTCAAGGTGGTTTACAGATCTTTTCATTGTCCCCATCCTTAATCCTCTCTGCTCCTCTTTGATGCTCTTAGACAGTGAATTCTCTATTTCTCAAAATCACCATGTGCTGTCTCCCTTGGGATAGGAACTCCTTTGGCTTGGGTTAACTTCCCTCTGTCTGTTTGGCCAACACCCTCTTTGCCTTTGGGACTGAGCTTAGCAGTTACTTCCCTCATCTCACGCCCTGGCCCGTCTCTACCCTACAACTCCCCCTTCAGGACACCTACCCTGACACACGTGGGCCTTACCCGTCGACCTCAAGCACCCAGCATGCCACATTCTAATGCCCAGTTTACTTGTCTCCTCTCTTCCCTATCACACTACACACTCTGCGGGCAGGGACTGAGTGCCTCTTGGCTGCTCGTATACCCTCAGGATTAGCAAGGTCCCTTGCCTAGTAGAGGCTTCCATACACATACCTACCTGTTAATTCCTTGACCTTGGTCTTGGCAAATGATTTTTTTGGATATGACACCAGAAGCCCAAGTGGCAGAAGGAAAGTTCAACAAGTATGACTACATCAAGCAACAGCCTCCGGGGGCGTCCAGAAGGGAGCTTGGAGAAATATGACAGTGATCACTGTGCACCAGCACCCTTAACCATGAACATGGCGAACAAAGGTGCTACAACAGGCAGGGGCTCCCTGTGTATCCATGGGGGCTCGCATCTTCCAGCTGTGCTTCGTGGCCCCAGCTACCAGCACATGAAACACACCCATCCTGGGGCCACCCAGACCTCTCCACGTCATACCTGAAGTCGTCCTTTCCCTATTTATCCACAATGTTGAAAAAAAAAAAAGAGAACATTCTGACCTATTTTATCCCATTTCCCTCATTTTAATGTTTAAATACATGTGATACATTTTTTTTTCAGTCTTGCAAATGTAAAATAATTTTCTTAGAGGAAAATAAGCACTCATTGGTACAATGCACCCAGGGCAATACAGTCTGAATTCCACTGCACCCTTGAAATGAGAAATTTGTAAAGGCAAACTCAAAAACAGGGCTGCAGAAAGAGACGCCATGAACCATTAATAACTGTCCTGTTGGTTTCACCGAACAGACAAAGAATGAGCTCCGCCATGTCAATTCCCCAGTTAATTTGAAATCGTTACCTATGATGATTTCCTTTCCAGGAGGAGTAGGTCTGGGCCCCTCCCTGGTGCCCTGGAAGATAATGCTTTGCTCACTTCACTGACTCTGGCATAAACAACCCTGCCTTTATTTAGACTTTCTTAGTCATGGTCTCGTCAAAGAAAAAAGTGTAATATGGCTAACAATTGTATTAAATGGTTGTTTCACCTGGGAGACAGAATAAAGCTTTAAATCTTGATTGAGCTCTCTTACATACACACACACACACACACACACACACACGGTGGGGGGTGGTAATGGTGTTGTCCGTACTTTAGCTTATTATTACACATGTAGTATCAAACAGTCTCATTTCCTTGTCACCTGAACAAGGTGCAGAGAGGGAAGTGTCCCCCAGGAGCCAGGGGCAGTATGGCCAGGCTTTACTTCCTAGTAGCATCCTGACCATACCGGGCCAAGGGTTTTCCTTCAGCAATGCTGATCCTCACAGCAATCCTCCCTTGTTTCCATCACCAGCATCTTTCATCTGGTCAGTGAGTCAGGAAGCATCTCTAGCACATTCAGTATGTTTTAGCAATACCAGCCTCCCTCGCCCAGGGCGGTACGCACAGAGCACTGTAGCAGTCATGAATGGATGTGAGAGTTGGACCATGACCATGAAGAAGGCTGAGCGCCAAAGAACAGAGGCTTTCAAACTGTGGTGCTGTGCTGGAAAAGACTCTTGAGAGTCCCCTGAACAGCAAGGAGATCCAACCAGTCCATCCTAAAGGAGATCAACTCTGAATACTCACTGCAAGGACTGAGGCTGAAGCTCCAATACTTTGGCCACCTGAAGCAAGGAGCTGACTCACTGGAAAAGATGCTGATGCTGGGAAAGATTGAAGGCAGGAGGAGAAGGGGACATCAGAGGATGAGATGCTGGATGGTATCACTGACTCAACTGTCATGAGTTCAAGCAAACTCTGGGAGATACTGAAGGACCAGGAAGCCTGGCATGCTGCAGTCCATGGGATCGCAGAGAGTCAGATGTGACTTAGTGATTGAACAACAACATCAGGGCACTGGGAATGGAAGCACCTGGAAAGGCTTCTATGCTGACCTGAGTCTATGGGATTCACGACCGGATGACTGCCCATGTCCCTGCTGGGTCTTGCCAACTTTAGACTTTTAGCCTCTCGAGGGCCCTGCCATATGCTTGTTTGTCTCTGTTGACAGTTAACTAAAACAGCTTGATGGATTTTTTTTGGTGGTGCAGAGACATGGTTTGGGGAAATGCAAACCCAGTGTAGGAAAGTGGAAGCAAAACGACGAACATATTTGTTTGGTGCTTGTTACCTTGTGGCTGTGTTATTTCACATACTTCAAAAATTCCCATATAGTAAGATGGGTATTATTCCCATTTTACAGCTGAAGAAACTGAGGACCAAGAAATGTAAGTGGAGTGCCCAAGAGAAATGCTGGTGGAGGAGCAGAGGCCACGCTCTACTGTTGTCCCCAGCGGTCATCATTTTGTGGCGGATTCCGATGTGGGCCTCAGAACCTTTCTGGAGGGGACACTGACTGCGAAGACGTGGAACAGAACCGGACAGGAAAGCGGCAGGCGGCTCACATGGTGGATCCAGCTGGCTGAGGGCTGGCACGGCTCAATGTGCAGGAAGCAGTGGATCTGCACTGCTCTCAAAACCACCTTGAGTGCAGTCACGATGGAAATCGCCACGATCGCTGCCTGACATGAAAGCACCTGCTCATTAAAGGAGCAACGGGGCTCTCAAAATAATTTAATGCACATGGCTGCTTGCAGCGATCTCTTCTGTTGATGATCATGAAACTGAAATTCACACCCTCTCCACATAAAGAAGGGAGCCTCCCGGTGTGCACCTGGGGTGGGTCCTGTATCGCTGTGTCTGCTCCCATCGTGCCCGCCTCCCCCGTGCAGAAGAGCAGCTTCGCTCTGAGAGCCACCTGGGCTGTGCAGCCTTCCTTCTGCCACCACAGAAAGCAATCACAGAGGGAGAGGACCTTCCAGTCCCACCCAGGGAGTCGCCAGTGCCCGCCCCGGCAATGCATAGGTCCTTAGCCCGGTTTACTGTTTAATGATCATTAGCAGAGATGAAAACCCCCTCCGCCCTGAAACCAGCTCAGCCTCTGGTGAGGCAGACCCTACATCTGGTTTTGGGAACTGCTAAACATACGTGATATTTTAGTATAACACCAGGTTCACTGCCTTCAGACGCAACCCCGGGTCTCACAAAACAATGCATTCCAGAAGCTGCCAGGGAAGTGCAAATGCATCTGAAGAGTCAGAGCGCAGTGCAGCTGCCGTTTGCAGCACTCCTCCTGCTCGTTCTCTGAGCTCCGGAGATGCAGCCCAGCCTGGGACCCTGCAGCAGCCAGCGGTCTGAGGCCCTCCTGCATCTCGCGGGGGGTATGGGGAGCACCAGACAATCAAAGAGGGTGCCAGCTGCCACTGGCTCCCTAAGGACCCCGAGAAGTCACTCTCTGGACCTCTGCCTCATCTTCCATGAAATAAAGATTCTTTGAGACACCCCTACTCCACTTCCAGAAGCCTTCCATGACCCCTGCCCAGCACGACTGGCTCCTAGACCTACCCAACAAGGTTTTCCAGCAACTCAGAATCAACATCCGTGAGCAATGCCCAGTGTGCTCGTGTCTGCAGAGCTCCCAGCCCCTGCCCTGTGCGGTGCTGTTAGGTGGTCCTGAGCATGTGGAAAGCCCCCTGAGGCCAGATTTGAGTCTCTCCCTCCATTGCCTGTCGCTTTAGAGGCTAATATATTTGTTGAATCAGATGAACCTCTTCCTCTATCAGAGTAAATGGGAATCCTAAGGACAGGACTGTGGTGTTGGAGAAGACTCTTGAGAGTCCCTTGGACTGCAAGGAGATCCAACCAGTCCATTCTGAAGGAGATCAGTCTTGGGTGTTCTTTGGAAGGAATGATGCTAAAGCTGAAACTCCAGTACTTTGGCCACCTCATGAGAAGGGTTGATTCATTGGAAAAGACTCTGATGCTGGGAGGGATTGGGGGCAGGAGGAGAAGGGGACGACTGAAGATGAGATGGCTGGATGGCATCACTGACTCGATGGACGTGAGTCTGAGTGAACTCCGGGAGATGGTGATGAACAGGGGTCATCAGATGTGATTCATGGGGTCGCAAGGAGTCGGACACGACTGAGCGACTGAACTGAACTGAACTGAAGGACAGGAATGGGAATAATCAGAATAATACCCATCTAATAGGGAGTTTTTAGAAGGGCATGAAATAACACAGGTACTGAGGCATCTGAACAGATCCCTCTGCTTCCCCTTTTGAATGGGATGCTCTCTCTTAAGAGCAAGCGGTATACCTAAAGACAGGTATTCTGTCCCCATTTGTACCTCTCATCCTGGAACACAGGAGGGGCTCACAGACATGTGAATGAATGAGCAGCATGTGTGCCTTGTGGAATGTTCTAGTTGCCTCTTTTAGACTCTAAGCAGTTTGAGGGGTAGGTTGGTGTCCTATAGTTATTTTGTCTGTAGTTACAACAGTTTTGCTAGGCATGAGGCAACATATTATGTACACGGAAATAAAGTCAATTACAATACTATGACCTTGATACTACTTAACAGAGAAAGGGTAACATTTTTGCTTCTGAGAAATTCTATTAATATCATCCTTTAATGTTTACTAGCTGTTCTACGGAGAAGGCAATGGCACCCCACTCCAGTACTCTTGCCTGGAAAATCCCATGGATGGAGGAGGCTGGTAGGCTGCAGTCCACGGGGTTGCTAAGAGTCGGACTCGACTGAGCGACTTCACTTTCATGCATTGGAGAAGGAAATGGCAACCCACTCCAGTGTTCTTGCCTGGAGAATCCCAGGGACGGGGGAGCCTGGCGGGCTGCCGTCTATGGGGTCCCACAGAGTCGAACACGACTGAAGTGACTTAGCAGCAGCAGCAGCTGTTCTACAACCTGATCATAGCATAAGTAGGCCTCGATCTCCATGAATGAACAGAAGTTGCCAATAAATTCATGAGAAAAGTGTCTTCTTCACTAATAGGAAATTAACTGCCACTCCTAGCAATACCTAGAAAGTGACTGTGTGTACTGAGTTGCTCAGCCATGTCCAACTCTTTGTGACCACATGGACTGTAGCCCACCAGGCTCCTCCGTCCATGGGACTTTCCAGGCGAGAATAGTGGAGTGGGGTGCCATTTCCAGTATTCCTCCAGGTGATCATCCAAACCCAGGGATGGAACCCCCGCATCTCCTTTGTCTCCTGCACTGCAGGAGATCTTTACCTCCTGAGCCACTGGGGAAGAAAGTGACTAGTAATTCTCAATTCTCTCTGAAAGAATAAGGAATCTGTATGCTTTACATATAATACCCATTTAGAATGCAAAAACACACCCACCCCTAGAAGCCTGGCCAAAACTGCTTTCTTTGAACCCTTTTTTGGGAGGGAGACTGGTGTTCGGAGGGCTTGTGATTCATTCAAGTTGCTGACCAATTCAAACACTTGACTGCCAACCTGATCTTTCAGACACTGTTCCTTCACTCACCCTGGTCCTGTTCTGCCAACACACGTGTGCACCATGTGGGAGAAAACCATATGTCCCGAGAATTGTGTACACGTGTCCCCAGATATGTGTGTCCCGAGGCTGGGCATACTAGGCATGCTATTTAAACAGAACTTGGATTTACAGGCACAAGGTTCTTGTTTGTGTGACTCTCAGGAACACATGCTCTTTTTCCACAAAGTGACCAGAACGAGCCTCTGAGTACAGAGCCAGTCCTCTGGAAGCTCTTTGTTCCCTGGAAGAAAATTCCACAAATGCTGACTCACTAATTTACTCTAATGAAAAAGCTGCAGGCAGTCTCAAGTCTGAGTAAGCGTGAATGTTAGAAAGGTCCCTCCAGACTTACAATGCGTTTTTCAATGTTCTGTCTGGGATGGGAATATATTAATAAATAGAGCGTTGAAGATGCTTCTGTTAAGCTACTTCTAAGGGCAAACATCTCTGATTGTTTAAAATGAAAGGTTTCAGACTTAAAGTGATTCCAATGGTTCCCCTAAGAATGTTCTCCTTCCAGCAAAAGTGGAGTCAGGTGGATTAGATCTACCCTTCCACCAAAAACAACACAAAAATGGGTTTTGAGATACTACATATCAGTCAATGAAGGACAATGACCTCTAAAAGAAAACAGAAAAGCTTCGTGATGTTGGCATTGACAAGGAATTCTTAGCTACAACACCAAAACCACGATTCATGAAAGAAAAGATAATCAACTGAACTTGCTTAGAACTGAAAATCCCTGCTCTTCAAAAGACACTGATAAGAGAATGAAAAGATAAGCCACAGAGAGAAAATACTTGCATTTATATGTCTTCTAAAGGAACTGTACCCAGAATATACACAGAACTCTCAAAACTCAACAATCCAATTACAAGCAAACATCCTAGTTTTTAAAAATGAGAAATAGTTGGACAGATATTTCAGCAAAGAGGACACAGAGATGGTAAAGAAGCATAAGAAAAGACCATTCATTAATCATGAGGGAAATGCAAATTAAAACCACAGGGAGACTTTGGGGCTTCCTTGGTGGCTCAGACAATGAAGAATCTGCTGCAATGCAGGAGACTCAGGGTTTGATCTCTCTGGGTCAGAAGATCCCCTGGAGAAGGAAATGTCTATCCACTCCAGTATTCTTGCCTGGGAAATCCCATGGACAGAGGAGCCTGGCAGGCTACAGTTACAGTCCATGGGGTCCCAAAGAGGTGGACACGACTTAGTGACTAAACCAACCACTATTATTATCTTCTCAACAACTCTATCCCGGAACAGAAAATGGTAACCCACTGCAGTATTCTTGCCCGGAAAATTCCATGGACAGAGGAGTCTGCAGGGCTACAGTCACAAAGACGGGTCCTAAAGAGTCAGACACACGACTGAGTGACCAACACTTACTTTCCAGGGAGACATGACCACACAGCTATCAGAATGGCAAAAACTAAAAAGACTAATGATACTGCATGTCAGCAAGGATGTGGGGCAATCTGTATTCACACACACTTCCTGAGGGAATGCAAAACTATGCAGCCCCTTTGGAAAACAGTTACACACCTACCATATGACCCAGGTCTTCCACGGCCGCTAGTTATTCACTCAAGAAAAAGAAAGCAGTGTCCATAAATAGACATATACATGATGCACACCTTCGTGTGTGTGCTTAGTCGCTCAGTCGTGTCCGACTCTCTGAAATCCCATGGACTGTAGCCCGCCAGGCTCCTTTGTCCATGGGGCTTTTCCAAGCAAGAATACTGGAATGGGTTGCCATGCCCTCCTCCAGGGGGATCTTCCTAACCCAGGGATCGAACCCAGGTCTTCTGCATTGCAAGAGGATTCTTTACTATCTGAGCCACCAGGGAAGCTTGAGTATACTGGAGTGGGTAGCCTATCCCTTCTTCAGGGGATCCTCCCGACCCAGGAATTGAACCGGGGTCTCCTGCATTGCCAGCAGATTCTTTACCAGCTGAGCTACCAAGGAAGCCCAACTTACTCTGAAATTGTCCCTAATTTGGAAACAATCCAAATGTCCATCAACGGGTGACGGGACCACCAAACTGTGGAATATCTTCACAATGGGAGGTCAGTCGGCAATAAGTAGGAATGAAGTACTGCTATACGGCAACAGCGTGGATGAATCCCTGAATAATTATGTCAAGTGAAGGAAGCCAGATACAACAGACTACATACTATATAATACTGTATGATTCCAAGGGTATGACAAACTAACATGTATCACCTAATCTACATCTCCGGAAAGCAATCCAGAAAGCAACGGGGAGGGGGAGGCAGCAGGACAGCTGGTGGATGAACACCAAAGTCTACTGTATAGCACAGGGGACTGCGTTCAATAGTCTGCGATAAAAGACAGCGGAAAAGAATATATATATATGCATAACGGAGGCACTCTGCTGTACAGCAGAAATTAACAATGGTGTAAATCAAGTATACTTCAACTTTTAAAAAAGGCGCAAGAGAACTTCTGGAGTGATGGGGATGTCTGCTGTCTTGATTTCAATAATTGTTTCATGGGTGTATACATGTCTCAAACATCCCAAACGGTACGCTTTAAGTATGTTCAGCTTATTTTGTATCAATTTCACTGTAATAAAAAAATACTAAAAACATATTCATAGGAAGGACTGATGCCAAAGTTCCATTACTTTGGTCACCTGATATGAAGAGCCGATTCATTGGAAAAGATCTCGATGCTGGGAGGGCAAAAGGAAAAGGGAGGAGCAGAGGATAAGATGGTCAGATAGCATCACCGACTGAAAGGTCATGAATCTGAGCAAGCTCTGGGAGGCAGTGAAGGCCAGAGGAGCCTAGCATGCTGCAGCCCACGGGGCGGCAAAGGGTCAGACATGACTTAGCGACTGAACAACAAGACACTGATTTGCTCTGGGGGGTCTGGCAGGATATCATCATTTACGATTTAGACATTTGGCAACTGCTTACTGCGTAGCCACTGGCAATCAGCTCACCGAGCTGGTGCTGAAAACAAGCCACAAGCCAGCAGAGGACAGTTTGACACCTTGACTACCGGTGTGGCCTCTGGGGGTTTGCACCATCCCACTGTGCACCGAGATTCCCAAAGGCATTGAGATTCCTTAAGGCTCTAGATAAACAAGTTTTAACTTCCGTTGTTGAGTCTCATTATATGCAAAGTACTTCAAAGCGTATCACCTTTTTCATGAGATTACATGATGCCAATTACACACTCATTTTACAACTGCACTTGTGCCTGCCCAATCATCTGCATGAATAACATAATTCATCAAGAAAGAATCACACCTTCTGCTCCCCGCTCAGGTCTGTTAGGAGGAACACTGACTGAAACTGCCCACCCTGGCAAGCCACCCAGTAACTATCTGCATGAGTTATTTTACAACAGGAGGTCCTGTTAAGGAACACGGAACTAACAAGCCACCACCAACTGGAAGCGTTTGGGAAAGGTCAAAAGGAGATGCCACACGTCCTAACAACCCTCCAGAATCCTGCTCGCTGGAATCCATCTTGGCTGAATGAGGTGCACGCCACCAGGATGAATGAATAACTGGCCAGCGACATCCTGGGAACGGACCCCATTACTATAAAGCCCGAGACTTCGAGAAACGTGGCAGAACAGTCCTCCTGGCTCCCTACCCTCCTGCTCTCCACCCAGGCGCCCTTCCCAGTAAAGTCTCTGGCTTTCTCAGCATGCGCGTCTTTGGGAAATTCATTTCTGAGTGTCAGACAAGAGCCCACTCTCGATCCTGGAAGGAAGGAAGGAAGGAAGGAAGGAAGGGTTAGTCGCTCAGTCGTGTCTGACTCTTTGCGACCCCATGCAGCCCACCAGGCTCCTCTGTCCATGAGATTTTCTGGGCAAGGATACTGAAGTGGGCTGCCATTTCCTTCTCCAGGGGATTTTCCCAACCCAGGGATCGAACCCAGGTCTCCTGCATTGCAGGCAGATTCTTTACCGACTGAGCTGCAAGGGAAGCTCCTCGCTCCTGGAAGGGGTCCCCCTTTGTGCAACAGCTCCACTAAGAAAGGCTTTCAACAAAACCAACAGGAGAGAGTAGCAGTGCTCCTGACTCGGGTGGATGACCCTGCCTCACGCTCTACTTTTCTTTTCTTCCTTTTGTGAGAGTTGTGGAGCGCACTGTTGGCTGTGTTCCCCAAAGTCTTGTAGCCCATCATTTATTATCCCTGAGATTTTCCAGTAAGTCATGCATTGAGGCTACTGATAACTAACCCAACTATCTATCACTGAATTCACCTTGTAGGAATTTGACTCTTACCATGTGAAATGTTCAGAGAAAATAAAGGCCAGTGTGATATGCACTGGGTCTTCAGTGTAAAAACCCTGGAAAGCGACCTTCTTTTATCAACCAACCCCAAGAGACATACCATTTCAGTGGCGTAGACAAATCTCTAAAGGATGAACCATTATTTCAGTAGCAACACAATTATAATATTGGTCATCAAGCCTGTCAACACTGTCCTCAGCAACACAGAAATAGTTGAAAAAGGATATCTTATCCAAATCACATGGGCTGAACTTGGGCAATAAATGTTCCAAAAGAAAGCAAATATAAAAATGTTAAATTAGCATGACCCTGTACAACATTTTTTGAACCAGAACTGAAGAAACTGCTTGCAAAATGAAATGAGAAGCACATTTTAAGTGGCATGACACACCAAGTTATTCGAATCAGTATTTTGTAGAAAGTGCTAACACCTTGACTACATCTGTAACTCAGTAAATTAGAAACAAGCTCAAGAATTTACTCTCCATATTTACACAAGACAAGAAAGGTGACTCCTATGAAGAACAGTGAATATAAGATTCTGAATCTGGCAAAGGATGCGATGATCCCAGCTGGCTCTGGACCACTAATAATGTTTTTGAAAGATTGGGTTATTAGACGAACAGTTGTAGAAGATGGACATTATTTATGCAATGCTAAAGCAAACACTCCCATTAACCAAACATTTCCTAAGTTGCCAGCAGAAATGAGAAACTCGACCTGACACCTGCAGCAAATCTGAGGCCCTTCCTTCTCTGGACCCGAGCTCAAGATTTTGCCACGATGGCGCTCGTTTCTCTTACACTCTGCTCAGGAGGGGAAATGAAGTTTGTTTCAAAGGTATTCTGAAAAAAATAATTTTCTTCTTAATCAGTTTTTTTTTTTAACTAAATATGTTGGGATCCTAGTCTTCTGACCAGGAATGGAACTGTATTCAAAGTATAGAGCCTTAATCACTGGATTGAAGGGGAAGTCCCCTAATCAGTTGTTACCCTCTCATTGCCTCCTGTGGACAATATACCCCTTTCTTCCCAAAGCCTCAAGAACTTTCTCAGCTCTCCGGTTTCTCTGGGTCTGCAGTGTGTGGCTGACAGATGCCAAGAGGCTCTACTTACGTCATGCATGGAGTCCAGAAGCTTGGTCAGTTGGTAGAACCTCTGCCAGCTCTGCCCAGAGTTGCTGGGACACTTTGTTACCATCTTTCTCAGCTCCTTGATGTAATTTGTCCTCATTTCTTCAAACGCAGCCTGGCTTTTGAGGCCATCCTTTGGAACTGTGGTGAAGGAATACAGACATGTAAGTTCTCAAAGTGGAAATCAGCTTTAGCATCTTCGTGGTTAAATGGCTTAGGCTATTTTGAGGTCATGAGGCTCACACTTTGAGACTGACACCGCATCTTGCTTACTGCGTTGATGAATGTGTGTGTGTGTTCAGCTGTGTCTGACTCTGTGTGACCCCACAGACTGCAGCCTGCCAGGCTCCTCCTTCCTTTGTCCATGGGATTTTTCCAGCCAGAATACTGGAATGGGCTGCCAGTTCCTTCTCTGGGGGACCTTCCTGACCCAGGGATTGAACCTGCGTTTCCTGCATCTCCTGTACTGCAGGAGGATTCTTTACCACTGAGCCACTGGGGAATCCCTTATGAGTAAACATGGCAGCTATATAACGGTTAACCTCTGTACACACACATATACAAACGAGTAACTGGCTTAGCAGGTGTATGTTAGAATGCACTTTGCTAACATTAACTTGCTTCATCTTGACGTCAATCTTACGACACAATCATTATATCATCCTCATTTCACAGATGTGGAAACTGAAGACTGGAGGTTTAATCACTAGCCCAAGGACACAATAAATACATGGCAGAGAAAGAGTAGAAACCTAGGTCTGCTTCCCACGTCTGTCTCTTAACCACAATGCTACACTATCCTGTGGCCTGTCATCAAAGGTTTTATGAACCCTTACTTGCCAATACCTCTGATGTAGGAAAATATACTTTGATTTTTCTGGACATCTGGAAGAAACACAGACAATCTAAGCTGGGGCTGAAATTAGAAATTCAAGTTCAAATGTCAAAGACACTTGGGGAAACTGGCTGTCTATCAGGGGGAGGACATGCTGCAAAGAAGCACTTCCTATTCTCTTTGCACTACGATCACATGACCTCTGAGGCACTGTCACATGACCACCCAGACAGCCTGCGGGCAGGTCTGTGCCCGGATTTGTGTGTGTGATGGGCAAGAGGATAGTGCTCTACATACTAAACAAGATCAAAAACTCCCAAAGGAAGAAATCACATTCACCTTTATCTTCAATAAGAGAAAATTAAGAACTATGTTTTCTTCTTTCCTTGTATAGAGCATCCCTGTGTGTGTGTGTGTGCACAGTCATGTCAGACTTTTGCGACCCCATGGAGTGTAGCCCACCAGGCTCCTCCGTCCATGGAATTCTCAGGCAAGAATATTGGAGTGGGTTGCCATTACCTTCTCCAGGGGATCTTCCCAAACCAGGGACTGAACCTGGGTCTCCTGCATTGCAGGCAGATTCTTTACCATCTGAGCCACCAGGGAAGCCCTATAGAGTTGCTGCTGCTGCTGCTAAGTCGCTTCAGTCATGTCTGACTCTGTGCGACCCCATAGACGGCAGCCCACTAGGCTCCCCCGTCCCTGGGACTCTCCCGGCAAGAACACTGGAGTGGGTTGCCATTTCCTTCCCCAATGCATGAAAGTGAAAAGTGAAAGTGAAGTCACCGAGTTGTGTCCAACTCTCAGCGACCCCATGGTCTGCAGCCTGCCAGGCTCCTCCGTCCATGGGATTTTCCAGGCAAGAGTACTGGAGTGGGGTGCCATTGCCTTCTCCTATAGAGTTGCTCGTTTTTTCTAATTAAATGAAAAACATCTCACTGAAAATAATACTTTGAAATTCAGCACTGTAAGCATAATGAGTGCTTCTGGGACCGGAAAGGAGATGATCTTTCCCAGGACACACGTGAACACAGTTTATGGAGACAGGGAGCGACCTGTGCCTGCACTCTGGGAGGACACGGAGGGCAGGGTGTAAACTACAGACGCTCTCTTGGAAAATCTACTTACATGTTTGCTTTTGTTCATCACATCCAATAAGTACTTATGCTTTAACTCTGACAAATAATGTCACTGAGAACTTTCATTTTTGGAAGATGAAGATGAGAAAAATTCATCTTGTGATAGTAATAGTCTGAGTATGAAATTGCTCTTTCATTTCTCAGTTGCACATGCTATTTGCTCATTTATCATAAGTGGTAGCAATAAAAATTCACTTGGGTCATCAGCTCTTTAGAACAGCTAAGTATGTTTTTGAGTGTTACATGTAACCCTGGGAGTTAAGAATACCACTGCTCCCAAATTAAACCCTGTTGTCCTATATAAAGATATAGATTATCTTGCAAATTAACTTCACACATGATGTTAATGACCTCCTTGAGTTTTAATTGTTGAGGCTTTTGGTTTGTGGTTTATCTTAAAACTCTATTTTTGTGGGGAAAAATAAATCCCTTGTAGGCACTGCACACATTCCTGAGGCTGCCACAATATTAGTTGTGGTTTCCAATATTTGACATTCACACTCAGAATTAAATGTCCTTCCTTGTGTAACAGTTTTTTTTCTTTTAAATTAAACCCTTATTTTAAAAGTATAAAAAAACATAAAGAAGGATTGTAATAGGTAGAATGTTAACTGTGAAACTATAGATTCGCTTTCTACCAAAATTTTAAGGTTAACCCAAAACTTTATAAAAGAAACTGAGAGTTTATATATAAAAGCTTTCACAGCCCACTTATTGATACACATTTTTTTTCAAGTTTAAAATGTTATGGAGTAAATCTTTCATTTTTCAATACAGATACTTATGGATATTACACATTTAAAAAATTACCTAAAATTAGAATGCAGTGAGTATATTTCATGACTATATTTCAGTGCTATTTGGTGCAGCTACTGAGATTAACCAAAAGCTTTCATATTTCTGACAGTTGTGTTATCAAAAATTCTCAAGATTATGAACAACTTGTGTCAAATATTACTTGTGTTTTACTGCTGTGACTGAAATATATTGTACCATTTCCCCAGCCAGATATTTTAGAAGTTGAAACAGACCCACAAATAAAAAAGAACTTAGGCAAAACCTCAGATTTTGGAGGTCTGCCTAGATTTTCTGAATTTACTTATTAAATGCAGCAGAGCTCCTGGAAACCATCCAGAATCTATGGGCTGGAGAAGAGCAAAGAGACAGCTGGGTGGGAAGCTGGTTTGCTTTCCTGTGTGAGCAAAAAGAACATGATCTTCTTGATGTCACAGCTTAACTTTCCTCATACACTGGACATCAGGTGTATAATGTAACCTTCTAAATAAGAAGAAAAATTTTTAGACATTCTATGAGAGATTAGCAAAATAAGCTTACTAAAGCCTGAAGTTTTCATGATTTATACAATTCTTTACTTCTATTCTCCTGGTTTTTTATTTTGCTTTTTCTGCATCAATAAAAATCAGCCTTGAATGTACTGAATTACCTGGAAGCTAATAAATTAATTTGGGGAGCTAGATGATATCAGAATTGATTGTAAGGTTGACTGATTAAATGGATGTAAAAGGACAAGACACCAATAACAACTGAGTGGCCAATGTTTATAAAGGATTATTATCATGAACATTTTTAGAAAAAAATTTAAATTCTATCACCCATCTGATATTTTTTTTCCTTTTTTCTTTTGTAAAATTTCTTTTAATGGTTAATGATACAGCTTGGAAAGGGGACTAAGATCACTGTTGCTGAATTTAAAGAGTACATTTCCAGGGAATTCTGTGGCAGTCCAGAGGTTAGGACTCTGCTTTCACAGCTGAGGGTGGAGGTTCAATCCCTGAGTAGGGAACTAAAAGTACATTTCCCAAGTCATGTTCTAGAAAGGATAAGCTGGGAGCCTCAGAAACCTTGAAGAACAATGGAGCAGGGAGGAGAGCTTGGTTCTACTGAGCCTGTGGGCAGAGGATTGCAAACACAAGCTCCTGAATGTGGGCTGAGCATATAGTGAGGAGCCGTGGGTACTGAGGACTGGTGGGGCCTGTGGGAAACTGGGGAGAGCATGGGCTGCCTGTGCAATCAAACACAACAAGAGGCTGAAAGCAACCTGAAAAGCCTTGCCGGTCAAGCGAAACACAGCTGAGACACGTTGACCCCACCGCCCTCCCAGGCTGCTGTTGTCTCGAAGCTGGAGCGCAGCCCAGCCGGCTCACCCACCCCCTCCCTGCGGCTGCCCCCTGCTGCCAGCCTGCTTTCCACTCTTACATCCGGCTGGAAGGGAAGGCCAGAGCCCTGGGTCTGAGTCCTAATTTACCAAGGAGGCTGCACAAGTCACACCTGCACGCCTCTGTTTTGTCCACTTTAGACAAGGTAGCAGTCTTGCAGCATTAAATCAGATGATGGATGGAAAACCTCTTTGGAAACCGAGAGACACTAGATGTGTGTAGAGCAGATACTGACACATCGGCCCCTGCCTCCCCGATTCCTGCCTGCTAGGTGCAGGCTTCACTCTTCCCTAGACCCCATCCCTCCATGTTGGGATCAGCATCTTTTCTTATCCATTCTATCCTCGATGCTTGGCTGCTCATGCCACTCACTTCCAAATGGCTCTACTGAAAACCCTTCACCACACCCACTGACTCCTGGGGCAGGGGGGAGGGCTGGGCATGTCTCAGATGCTCCTTTCAGCTTCCCGGGAGTCACTCAACAGCCTCTCCTCCTCCGAAGTCGGCGCCACTCGCCCTGGTGTCCTGGCACCCAGAACACTTCTCCTTCTTCTCAGTGGTCATGGCACTCGGTTCTGAGATTTCCTCTCCAGCCTGTCTCCTGCCACCATCCCAGCCTCACCCTCATCTGATGAGAGCTTCCTCAGATTCCTTCCCCTGTTTGGAAAGGCTTGGGCCGCTGTCTGGGGAAGCAGCGTTTAGCATCCCTGCCAAGGCTGACCCTGCCTCCCTCGTCTCTCCTGGCTCCTTCTGCCATCGCGGTCTCTCTTCTCATGCTTGGCTCCAGATGCCCGAAGCAGCTTCCCAGCAATCTGCAAGCCCCTGGCCACCCGGCACCTGCCTGATGCTGCATGGTCAACCCCAGTGGGCTTCTGTCAGCATTCCTGGCTTCCACTGGAAGCTCTGCCAGGAGTCACGCCTCTGGGAAGCCTTGAACTCTTGGCCCTCTGCCAGCTCCTCTGCCTCCCTGATGGTTCTCCCTGTCCCTCGGCACTGCGTTCCTCCGTTCAAGCACCTCCGTGGGTCTTCCCACTCCTTCCTGTGCCTCGGCAACCCCACTTGCCATTGGACTTTCCTGTTCAACAAGGATCATGTCAAGCTTATAGTTCGAGTCCCCCACTCTCCACCTCTTTAGGCCTCTCTCTGAGGCTATGCACGCTCAGTCACTCAGTCGTGTCTGACTCTGCGACCCCATGGACTGAAGCCCACCAGGCTCCTCTGTCCATCAGATTTTCCAGGCAAGAAGACTGGAGTGGGGTGCCATCACATCCTGCAGGGGATCTTCCTGACCCAGGGGTGGAACTCACATCTCCTGTATCTCCTGCATTGGCAGGTGGGTTCTTTACCACTCAGCCACCTGGAGAAGTTATTTTACCCTCCGTAAAATCTGCTCCAATCCCAACAAGAATGCACTTCTCCTCACAGCATCACTACCACCTCCCAATCATCTCTGCTCTCAAAACCCAGGTTGCTCTGGTCCAGACCATTTTGCGCCCCCTTCTCATCAAGGCTGACTCTGCAGTGTGTCTCGGATGCATCTGGCGCTGTCGGCAAGCCACCCACCACCATTAAGAAAGCGAAAGTGTAGTCGCTCAGTCATGTCCGACTCTTCGTGACCCCGCAGACTGAAGCCCGCCAGACTCCTCTGTCCGTGGGATTTCCCAGGCAAGAATACACCAGTATTCAGGCTGTTATTTCAACAGCCTCACAGCAGGTCACTGGGCTTCCAGTCTGGCTCAATTCTCTGTCTGACTTGGCCTCTCTCTCTCCTCATCCCATTCCCTTTCCTTCAGTCTATCTACTGCCAGACACATCTTCATGAAGCCATGAAGGACCCCCTTTGGCCCACTGCTGAGCCCACTGCTCAGAGCCTTCTGGACCACACTCCCCCGCTTGCCTAATAGACAGCAGATGTCTTCAACAGGTGGGAATCTTCGGGTTCAATCTACAGGGCAACCATGCCTCCCTAATCCAATAGTACCTGATATGCCTTGAAAAATTAGTGGATACATAAATGAGATAAAAAACAAAAATCACAAACAGGCAAAAAACTCCCCAGAGCTAAGCACTATTATGTGGGTCTGCTTCCCACCCCACCATGCTCCCTCATGCTCCCCAGCAGGGAGGTCAGCTCATGCCTCAGACTCAATCTGGCAAAGCTCTCTGAGATGAAGCTTCATCAAGAATCCTCTGATGCCAAGAAGTGAGCATGTGCTTCCCTCCTCTGAGTCCCCAGGACAAGTCTTTATCATGGCAGACAATCACTTTCCATAGTGTATTAAAATTACCTTGAATTTATCTTATGGGAGATAGTGAAGGACAGGGAAGACTGGCGTGCTGCAGTTTATGGGGTTTCGAAGAATCGGACATGACTCAGCGACTGAACGACAAAAACAAAATCTCCCCGAGGGTTGAGACTGTGCCTCATTTATTCTGGTAGTTCTTGAACTTCCCAGTCCCACCATACACATAACAGACACTTAACGAATCCTTAGTGGCTGGATGGGTGAAGGAATCAGGGCAGGTGCACCACCCAAAGCTTCTAACTCTGCAAGTAACTTAATTCATCCGGCACCAAAGCCCTCTGCCCACCTCCTCTTGCTTTTTTTTCTTTTTTAAGTACTGACTACCTGGCCCTAGAAATAGGCCAGTCTCCTAAAGGGAAGACGATGTGACAGTGTAAAAAAGTGCCCGTTGGACATCAATTTACTTGTACTCAGCAGCAGCAACACTTTCATTACGGTGTACTCCTCGAAGGTGAGCTGCAGCCGGACAAACTGAAGGCTGATCTGGTGCATCCCCTGGCAGAGCTCATACATGGCAGACTGGTGCATCTTCTCTCTGCAAAGGAAAAGCAAAGATGTCTGAGACTGGAAGGTCCAGGACCAGACCCAGACCAGCAGCCCCAGGAGCCCACGGAGAAATCTGAGTCTGAGTTATGCCTTTGGCTTCAATGCAGAGCAGGCATGTATTTGCAAGAAAAGTCAGCTGCCTAGCATGGTGACTGGTAAACTGCCTCTCGACCAAGCTAGCCAGGCTGTTTATTCTCCCCTGGGAGAATGTCAGAAGCACCAAAACCAACCTTTTTCAAAGTGTGCCATGACTCCACTTTACATCAAGGGTGATAATGTGTGATGGTGCTGTGTGTGATCCTGAGATCGTCCACGGAGTGGAGACGCTGCTGTGACGTGGGGTGAAGCCCAGAGATTCCAAGCCCTTACTGTTTGGAAGAGCTGTGTTAGATGCTATGGACACACGACAAGGATGACCAGTCTCATTTCCACATGGACCTCCATTACCCTCCTATAGAGGTCGTGAAATGTGCCTGCTAACGCTTTGCAGCAACACATTTAACAAGACAAACCAGGCGCTTCTCTGAAAGTTCAGTGGTTAAGACTTCACATTCCAAGGCAGTGGATGTGGGTACAATCCCTGGTCAGAAAGCTAAGATCCCACATGCCTTTTGGCCCAAAAACCAAAACATAAAATAGAAGCAATATTGTAACACATCCAATAAAAAAAAAAAGAAAGAGAAACTGAATTTTGAAAAATGAAGGGAAATCAGACAACATTTAAAAACATTCCTCAAATGGAACCTCTCTGGTCCAGGCGAAGATGATTTGGGAATCTGTATTAAACATACACATGTCCATTCAACCAACCAACAGAGCCACTCTCTAGGCCCAAATCCAAGTGTTTCCATAAAAATCCACAAGATATTACAACAGAAGTCATGATTCTCTCTTTCCGTGAGAAGGCAGGCAGGCATCATTTGATTGTTAGATGTTTTTCCTCAAAGTGATAAATCCTCTGGGAGGCCCTGGGTAAGTACCAAGTTATGATGTCCAGAAAGAAATGAGTGAAAGAGAGGCTACTAGTGAGGAACAGGCCTGCTGACTCAGGCCACAGTCAGAGGAGCTGATGATGGCTGGCCCACTTCTGTGAGTGGCTGAACGCAGGTGAGCGTCTGTGGCAAAGCCACCCTGGGACTCCTCTTCCAGGGTGCACTCTTGGATTCCAATGGCAAAATTCTCTCTAAAAGCCATTTGTGAAACACTCATCATTTTCTTGGTACTATTGCTATCTGTTTTTCTTTCCCCGTAATAAGCTAGGAGATATTTTTAACCACTAAAAATCAAGACAGTTTTTTTTAATTTACGAAATTTTGAATTTAATTAAAATTTTAATAAAAAAGGCAGCATGTTGGATCTTATTTTCCCTGCCAGGGATCAAACCTGTGACCCCTGCATTGGGAGCACGGAGCCGTAACCACTGGACTGCCAGGGAAATCCTTTTAATTGAAGCATAGCTAATTTACAAGGCTGTGCTAATTTCTGCTCTGCAGCGAAGTGGTTCAGTTACACACATATATATACACACCCATTCTTTTTTGTATTGTTTTCCATTACGGTTCTTTATGGGATATCGAATATAGTTCCCTGTGCTACCGTAGGACCTTGTGGTTTATTCATTCTATATATCATGCTTTGTGTCTGCTAATCCCAAACTTCCAGTCCTTCCCCCCACCCCCGCCCACCTGCCTTGGCAACTACAAGTCTATTCTCTGTATCTGTGAGTCTGTTTTTGTTTCATAGATAGGTTCACTTGGGTCATATTTTAGATTCCGTATATAAGTGATATCACTTGGTATTTGTCTTTCGGGGAGCTATTTCTAATTAAGGAAATATTTTCAACACACTTGCACACACATCCAAGCCCATACACACACAGAAAGACAGCGGGAGACTACGGATCCACCATGAAGAATTAAGAATGCAAATATATGCTAATATCTTTGCCATACTGGCTTCAGATCTTTAAAAAGTGAACTCAGTCTAGTTAAGTCCTGCTCTGCCTCCCTCCTTGTCCCGTTCATCTTCCTCATTCACAAAAGGAACCACCCACCTTGGGAGATTCCCATTTCCTCTCAGATATGTACACTTTACACACATGTATGTATTCATAAAAACAGCACCCAGTACCACTTTGTTTTATGTAAATTTAAAATTAGGTATGCACATCCTTCTGCAACTTATTTTTATTCAACGTTGTGATTCTGCGATGTATCTGTTTTAATACAGGTAACTCCAAGTGAAGTCATTTTCTCTGCAGCGCCTTTCATTTGTCTGGACACACCACAGTTTGCTAATCCCTTCCACTCCGGATGGACACCGGGGTTGTTTCCGCTTTATGGCTATTACAGATGAGGCCCCAGGGACATCCTCGGGTGTTTCTCTAGGATATAGGATGAAAATAGAACTGCTGAGTCATAGATGTGTGCACAGCTGCTGCTTTCATTCCAACTAGGAGGAGATGAGATGTCCTTTTGTTCCACGTCCGGCCAACACTCGTCATTAACCCGTTTGAATTGTTCTTGCTACTTGATGAGGGCTGAAAGGTTAGGCCCACTATTGCCTTTATTTGCACGGTCATGATCAACAGCAGGCTGAACATTTTTCAAATGTTTTTTGACCATTTGAGAGTTTCTTCTTTTGTGATTTGTCTTTTCATATGTTTAAATACTTTAAGCTTTTTTCCTTCTATCACCAACCTTTATTCATAAATTTTTTGCCTTATAATTTTTGTCTGACATTAATATTGTTTCTTCCTTTCTCCCTCTGGCTCTTTCTTTTGCTCTCTCTTTAGAATTTGCCTGGGGACTTCTCTAGTGGTCCAGTGGTAAGGACTCTGCGCTCTCACTGCGAGGACCCAGGCTCCTTCCCTGGTCAGGGAACTAGGATTCCACAAGCCACATGGTGCAAAGGGAAAAAAAAAAAAAGAATTTGCCTGGAATGCCCTTTAAAAAAAAATCGCTTGTTTACAAAGTCCCCACATAATTATATTTCACACAAGTTGCTTACAAACAGCAAAAACCTGAATTTAAAAAGTCTCTGTATTATAATAGCTTGGTTTAATCTGTTTTCATTTATCATGATTATTGATTTATTTGGAATTTTTTCCTACCATTTTAACTTCCTCTCCTCCTTTCCTTCTTTTTACTTCGTTTCCTTTTATTAAATGGGTCCAGCTTAAAAAAAATTATTTGCTCATCTACTGGATTTAGAAGGTTCACATTCTATTTTTACTCTGAAAATAATTAAGTTATGAACGTGCATATTTAAAAATCTAAAGTTAATCAACAGCTTTTCCACGAGGAACAGAAAAAATGTAGAGTACTTTATCTTTGGCCTACTGCTTCCCATTTTCATGGTATCGCTCTTCAGTATTTAAACTTCCACTTGTTTTCAAATTACTGCCTCTCTGTCTCTCACATCCACCTCATGTCTGTTTAGAGTTACAAATGTTATTTCCTTGATCACCACTGTTAACTGCACTTCACTCCTTACTACTGGGCTGGTTCAATTTCTTACTGAAGAATATATATACACACATATATAATTAAAATTCTGCAGCAGTCAATCACTGAATGTTGACATCTTTCAGTCTTGCTATGCCTGAAAGTGTTTTTTATTTCACCTGCATTCTGGAATAACGGTTTAACATGTTACAGATTTCTAGTGTGGTAACCTCCTTTGGTATTTTGAAGACAATATTCCACGACACCTGGATCTTCACCACCACTTCTGGGAAATTTCTTGTTGCTCTAATTGTCTTTCCCTTATAGGTAGAGAACTAGTACTTTCTCTTGGTAGCTTAATAAAAACTGGCTCTGTTTATTTTTGATGCCTGCAGTTTCAATACGAGGAACTGAAGTATACCCTTATTTTTACCCCTGTTGCTCAGGATTCAGTGTCCTTATTCGATTTGACGATGCAGTTATTTCTTCAGTTCGGAAATGTTCTTAAGACATTGTTTCTTCAAATATCACCCTCATCCCCCCTATTTTTCCTTTTTGAACTCCTACTCGTGGGTTACACCTTTTCACTGAATCTTCTGCATTAACCACCGTTTCATATTTTCTATCTTTTCATCTCTTTGTACTGCGTCCCAGGTGGCTTAGTGGTAAAGAACCCGCCTGCCAATGCAGGACACAAAAGAGATGTGGGTTTGACCCTGGGGTCGGGAAGATCCCCTGGAGGAGGGCATGGCAACCCACTCACATATTCTTACCCGGAGAACCCCATGGGCAGAGGGGACTGGCGGGCTATGGACCACAGGGTCACAAAGAGTCGACATAACTGAAGCGATTTAGCACACATACCCGCATAGCATTCTAGGTGGCTTTCTCATCTCTTTTCTAATTTTTTTTTATTTTTCTGTGTAATCTGTTTAATGTCTTCGGCGTTTTGATTTCAATGTTTTTCCTGTCTTGGGCTTGTTTGCTGAATTGTGTCTGAGTCTTTGTGACCCCACGGACTGGAGCCTGCCAGGCTGCTCAGTCCCAGGGATTTCCCAGGCAAGAATATTAGAGTACACTGCCATTTCCTCCTTCGGAAATGGCAGGCTAGGTGCCTAGAGACGCTTGATTTAGTTTTTCCTCAAACATTTCTGTTATTTTCCATGAGATACTTCGTACTTTATGGTTATTATATCTCTTTTCTCTAAATCATACCTTATCTATTATACCTCTAAATACTTTCAACATGTTTATAGTTGGTTTAAAATGTTTTAAATTCATTTGGGGGGGATCCTCATAAGCCTGTCCAGCATGTTTTATAAAGGCATATACCGTTTTCTATGTGAATCCCAGGGGCACTGTCTTGTGGAAGGGACTCTACAGGAAGTTTTAGCATTTATAGCTATCAGGGGTACAAGCATTTCACTTGATCTGGACCAGTTTGGATGCTAAATTTTCAGCTTAATTGGTTTTTGCAAGACTTGTGTAGTTTAAATTTGGACTCCACACTTGCCGTGATGCAGGCTTGCGGCTTTTGTTTCTTTCAGCTTCCTTGCCACATCCCTGGGCGGGCTGGCTGGCTGGGCTTACTGTCCCGGCTAGTCGACAGTGAAGTCTTTTCAGAGCCTGGGGGCTCCATTTCAGGCCCAGCCTTGCTGGACTGTACATTTTTCTGTCCTGTTCCTGTTTGTCTTCTAATACCCATCCCTAAGGCGTTTTTCTACATCCAAAAGTCTGAGGACCATGTGTAACTAGCTTTAACTCCAAGTTGAACTACTCTGGCTGTGAATTCTCTGTTCTTACACCTGTTTTTTTTTTCTTTTTTCTTTTGAGCTTGGTTAATATATTTAAGATCTTTTAAAATACAAAATTTCTACGTATTTTGTACGCAGAGGGGGAAAAAAAAGGCTCAGTTCACTTTCACCATTCCAATTGCTAACTTGAAGCTTCTTAAAGGCAAGATCCATGTCTGATTGACCTTTGTGAAGGTCAAAGAGAGTCTGATAGGCAAGTGCCCTGTGTCCATCTTTATGCAAAAGTGTCTCATGATTGAATCAGAGAGAAGGAAAGCCAAAAGGAAAAAGGACAAGCGAAGGAAGCCAAATGAATGACAGACACACAGATGTACATTGATGATGATTAGAGAAAGGTAACACTGAAAATTCAGAAAGATCAAGTGGCTAATAAACTAGATACTGCTTTTGCTAAGTTCTTGGAAAGTTTCTACAATCAAAAGGAGAGATATAGGTTGTAAAACAGGGTGAAGCGGATAGCAAATCTGGATGTCTGTGGAATATAATGTGACACATATTTGATGACACGCAGTTTAAAAAGTGCATTCCTAAGCACTTGATCCCTTCAGCTTCCCTGCGCTGGAGGCAGAACAGACATCCTTGGCTTTGCCCCAGTAGGGGGTAGGAATGCATGGCCCATGGGCCTCTGAGTGTGCCGGTTTTGTGAGCCTGGCATCATGTCACTTCTGAGATCTAGGCTTATCATATGTAAAACTGGGAATTAACACTAAATCCCACTGTGCAGAGTTGTAGGCAGCAACTGTATGGAAGTTCTTAAATTATAAAGCCCTCTATGAACATTAGCTTTTGCTGTTGATATCATGGGGAGAACAAAATGCTTCTTGAGAGACCAATAATCATTTTGGTTAAAATAGACCAAGAAAGAATCAAATTCTTAAAATTACTTTTCAGGAAAATAAGACTGCATTCTTGTTGTTATTTCTACACACAGCATGGTGAATAAATCAGGAGAAAAACCAGAGAGGATGTAGATTTTCAGGAAGGCAGACGTGACTTGCCCAGGGTCTAAGAGGAGGATGAGAGGCCTCATGCCAAAGTGTTTCTGTTATCAGATGTGTTAGCAAAACGTCCACACACAGAGTAAAGATTGCTTACAGAGAGACCTCAGATTCTACTTGAAAAACAGATTAGAATGTTAATGTGTAGCAACACACCTAAAAAAAAGCGCTTTTCTGGTCACCTGTATAGGAAAAGCATCTCTTTAATTCTTTCTTGAGGCATTATTACCTGAATAATCTCCATCGTTTTCAGAGCTATCACTTATGGAATGTCTACCATAGCAAAATTTCGTCTTGTTAGTTCTCATAACGCCTTGTGCAGACTCATTCTCATGTTCGTGACAAGGAAATAATTTAGGTACACAATCGAGCCTTGGACTTAAACCCAGGTTTTTTCCTTCAAGACACAGGCCTCTGCATGTGAGCCAAGCAATTCCTGAAGGACTGCCCCCCATGATGCAGCAGTGGAAAAGGCTCGCAGTGAAGAGCACAGCACTCTCTTAAGAGTTGTATCCATGAAACTGGGGGAAATCTGTACTGAACTGGTCACCACAGCAGTGACTGGAGTAAGAGATAAAGCCAAAATGACCCTAGATTATGAACAGAGTTCCTCAAAAGACAACTTGAAGAGGCTAATGAAGTGAAATGAAAGTCGTGTCCAACTCTTTGCGACCCCATGGACTATACAGTGCATGGAATTCTCTAGGCCAGCATACTGGACTTAGTAGCCTTTCCCTTCTCCAGGGGATTTTTCCAGCCCAGGGCTCGAACCCCAGTCTCCAGCACTGCAGGCGGATTCCTTACCAGCAGAGCCACAAGGGAAGCCCTGAAGAGGCTAGGATGTTCTTAACATACACCTCCAAGAGACCAACTCCTTCCTGACAGACATACCCTCTCCACTCTGTTTAAGCCCATGCCACGAGAAGGCAGGAACTGGATTACTTTCAGGCTCCTGACTCAAGAGAACCACGTGAAGCTGTTTTCAGCCGAGTTAACATCCCAGTCGCACCGACCTCACTCTTCTTCCCTCTCTAGTTCCAATGCAGAGACTCTCATGGCTGACCGATTCAACCACCTCCAACACAAACCCGGCTCCCCAGCCAAGGCTGTGCGCCACAGCCGCTGAGCCCACGCTCCGCAGTGAGAGGGGCCACCAGACGAGAAGCCCTGGCACCGCAGCCAAGAGTCGGCCCGCTCGTCACAACCAGAGAAAGCCGGCACGCGGCAACGAAGCCCCAGTGCGGCCACACGTAAGCAAAGAGGGGGAAGCTCCCTCGGGCCTCTTCCTCTCTCTGCGCTGCTGGCGCAGCCCTTTACAGCTCTCTCCTTCAGAACGTCTCTTTACAACTATAAAGCGGTATTTGATGCCTCAAGTGTTTTGCTGTTGCATTTGCTCACTTGTTTATACTTTGCTCCCCATTATGTGGAAAGATTTTGTGTTTTTCCAATTCCACTGCTGCTGCCACTGCATGAAATGGAGTTCTCTAAATGAAGAGCGCTGTGTACTCAATATAGCTTGAAATTTCAAGAAAATAGGCCATCTTAAAAACACATTTTACATCACATCATTTTTTGTACAATTAGATTAAATGCACAGAAATTTAATGTACATCCAAAGAAGTTGAAACAAGGACAATCTTTTCAGCATGATCTGGGGATTAATTTTACAACAACATAAAAATTATCTCTGCTACCTGCTTTTATTCATTAGATAATCTTATCTCATTTTGACTAAAAAAATAAATAAAACGTAAAAATACACAGACTACTTTGGGAAAGAGATGAAATTTGTATAAATTTGTACAAAAAATAAAAGTAAATGTAGAAGTTACCTGTGAACAGTGGGGCTGACACAGAGCCAGTAGGAGATTTTGATGTAGGAAACAGCCCTGAATTAAGGTGAACATCAGACCCAACAGTCACTGGTCTCTACTTGTAAATGTGGATACAACATTGTTTATAAATATCGTCTCATTGGTAGGAATAGCACAAACTCCAATTTTAAATAAACACAATAACAAAATGGTCACAGAGACCCAGTTTCAATGCACAGAACTTAGGCTTAAATCCATGAGAACGACAGTTCTAAAATATTCTCAAAGAAACTCTCAAAAAAGAGAAAAAGAAAGAAGCATTTCAATGGTCTTATCATTTTCTCAAACTAGGAAACCAATTTTATTCACAGCTATAACTTTATCTGGTCCTTTCTTAGGACACCTATGACACTAAATTGAAATCATATGATCATTTGGAAATAGTTTTAAGGTATTATATTAAAATAATCTAATGTCTCTAAACTTGATTTACTTGGAACAAAAGTGAGGAATCAAAGAATGAGAAAATACTTTTTTTTCTTTGGAAAGAATTTTGAGTAGGATATAGAATTTACTCTCATAATAAAAGGGGGAATTAGAGGGCCTTCTCTGCTCGCCCAGTGGTGAAGAATCTGCCTTCCAGTGCGGGCGACTTGGGTTCCATCCCTGGTCAGTGAACTAAGATCCCACATGCCTTGGAGCAACTGAGCTCTCGTGCGACAACTGCTGAGCCTGCAAGCTGCAGCTGGAGAGGAGTCTGCCCGCCACAATGGAAGAGCTCATGTGCCACACCAGGACCGGTGCAGCCAAATAAATAAATACTTTAAAAAAGAGTGGGATTTAGAAAAAGGCCCATTTAAATCAGAGTGGGAAGGGCTCCACAATTTAAATGATTTGCATGGTAGTTGCCTGCTTTTAACTTAGTGGCTAAATGATGTCAACAACTGTGTGTCTACGAGATCCATGTGTTCCTGCCATTATTATATGATAACAGTTTTGCCCTATTTCACATTATGAGAATAGCCCATTTAACCTACTGTCCAATGGCTGTCAGAAGGAACACTCTTGTTTTGGTGTTCAAGTACTGGGCTACTAAAATGTTACTAAAGATGTACTTGAAAATCTTATTCAATTATCTGGAGGTTCATATTGGACACAGCTGACTTAGGAAATTATTGTCCTAACTAAATACATTCCTGGAATCATATTCATGTTCTGCTCTGATAGAAACAGACAGCTGATAAGCCCAAACCACAAAATATTCCAGGCTACAGGTACCACAGGACTCAGAAGCTCTAAGTTTTAGCCTGAACAGCTACAGGTATTCTTCATGCTGTAACCATCTACAAGGAGAATGCAGGCTAACTTCAACTTACAGAATCTCTGCAAGAATTGAAAGCAGGGTCTTGAAGAGATACTGGTACACCCATGTTCATTAGAGCACTACTGAAAATACCCAGAAAGTGGAAGCAATCCAATGTGCATCGACAGATGAATGATAAAGTGTGCCACATACATATGTTGAAGTATTATTTAGCCTTAAAAAGGAAGGATATTCTGACATGTGCCACAACATGGATGAAACCTGACTGCATCATGCAAAGTGAGTAAGGCAGTCACAAAAAGACAAATACTGTATGAGTCCACTTCTCTGAGGTACCTGCTGCTGCTGCTGCTGCTAAGTCGCTTCAGTCGTGTCCGACCCTGTGCGACCCCATAGACGGCAGCCCACCAGGCTCCCCCGTCCCTGGGATTCTCCAGGCAAGAACACTGGAGTGAGTTGCCATTTCCTTCTCCAAGGCATGTAAGTGAAAAGTGAAAGTGAAGTTGCTCAGTCTTGTAGGACTCCTAGCGACCCCATGGACTGCAGCCTACCAGGCTTCTCCATCCATGGGATTTTCCAGGCAAGAGTACTGGAGTGGGGTGCCATAGAGTAGTCAAATTCAAAGAGATAGGAAGCAGAATGGTTGTTACCAGGGCTGGGAATAGAGGGGAGTAGGGACTTGTTTATATAACAATGTGTCAATGTATTTAATATCATTGAACTATACAGTTAAAAATGGTTAAGATAATAAATTGTATGGTACAAGTATTTTATCACAATTAAAATTGTTAATTAAAAAGAGAATATTTGCAAATTATGACTTATAAGGGGTTAATGTCCAAAATATATAAATAGTTCATATAATTCAATATCAAATACAAACAACACAATTAAAAAATGGGCAGAAGACCCAAATAAACATTTTTCCAAAGGAGACCATCAGGCCATCATGTACAAGAAAAAAATGTTCAACATTGATCATCATCAGAGAAATGCAAATTAAAACTACAGTGAGATATCACCTTACACCTGGTAGAATGGCTATCATCAAAAAGACCACAAACAACAAATGCTGGTGAGGACACGGGAAAAATGAGAACCCCGGTGGGAATATGAATTGGTGTAGCCACAGTGGAAGACAGTATAGAGGTTTCTCAAAAAACCAGAAACAGAATTACCACAAGAGCTGGCAATTCCATCCCTGTGTGTACATATCTGAAGAAAATGAAAAGATTAATTTGAAAAGAAACATGCGCCCTCATGTTCACAGAGGCACTGTTTACAACAGTCAAGACATGGAAGCAACTTAAGTGTCTGTCAACAGATGAGGGAGTAAAGAAGATGGGGTATGTATATATACAATGAAATACTACTCAGCCATAAAAAACAATGAAGTTTTGCTATTTGTGACAGCCAGTGGTGGACCTGGAAGGTATTTATACTCAGCGAAATACATCAAAGAGAGAAGAAAATATACTATATGATACTATTTAAATGTGGAATCTAGAAAAAAAAATCAAATTAGTGAACATAACAAAAAAGAAACATTCACAGATATAGAGAATAAATCAGTGATTACCAGCAGGGAGAGGGAAATGAAGAGGGGCAGGATACGGTTAGGGGATAGGATACTATTGTTAATAGTGCTAGTATGAACATTGGGATACATGTGTTTTTGCAATTATAGTTTTCTCAGGGTATCTGCCCAATAGTGGGGCTGTTGGGTTTTTAAAGGAATTCAGTTTACATTCTACCAACTGTGCAAGAGGTTCTCTTTTGTCCACACCTTCTCCAGCATTTATTGCTTGCAGATGTTTTGACAACAGCCATTCTGACCAGTGTGAGGTGACACTTCGTTGTAGTTTTGACTTGCATTTCTTTGATAATGAGCAACATTGAGCATCTTTTCGTGTGACGGATGGCCATCTGTATGTCTTTGAAGAAATGCCTGTTTATGTCTGCCGCCACTTTTTGATTGGGTTGTTTTTCTGGTATTGCTGCTTATATATTTTGGAGACGGATTGAAGCACATATCTTCATATGAGTGTGCCTTTATATTTTTGTACAGTGCATAGGTCCAAAATTATGAGTGCTAAATAACTATCTGATAGCTACAGAGAACAGGTGAATCCAACAAATTTCACAGACCTTGTCTCCTCCTCAGATATAGATACAAAGTCAGTGCTCACTCAGGGCTGAACTCCTTTGAGTCTCTGAAATCTCAAGAAGTTTCTTAAACCTGTTTGCTAACATACTATCACTTCTATCAATTGCTCCAGCTGTATGCACGCGTGCGTATGTGTATGCTGAGTGCTATGTTGGAATGCACTCATCAGTAGTGCCAATCTTACAGCAGAGAGTTAAATATTTGAGTGGGGTAGTGCCCACAGGTAATTACAGCAGATCAGAAGGACCAGACCTTATATCTGATACTGCAAACCACATCATTATGTCTGAATAAATCTAACATCTTGTTACATGGTCAGTCTAACAGATGGTCCCTGTCTCCAGCTTGTTATTTTCTTAAAAACAGCATGCAGAAACGGTTCTTCTTTTTCAAATCTTAATTAGAATAAAAATGACCTCAATTTGAGCATTCAAATGATGCCAGTTCACGGTTTTTATTTTTTCATAGTCTTACTAGATTTTTCCTTAACGGACAAACAGAATATATCTGTAGGAGGATCATTTTGCTAGCTGCAGTTCTGATGTCTGTTCATTTTTACAGTATTGACATCATCTATTAACAGCAAGGGCAGAACTCAGCTGTTCAAGAATTGCTGGAGAATGTTGCTTGTGGTTTGCTTTCCTGGACAGGTGTGCCTAAAGGAGTGGTCTCCCCACTATCTCCATAACATTCACGTATTCCCCATTAATTTTACATGGTGAAAGCCCAGAAACAGTTAAAAGCTAGTTCAGTGTTTTGCTTGTTACCTTAATTGATGTTCCAGAAGGGATGTGTTTCACAGAACTGACCTTGACTTAACCATACAATCTCACTGACTTTAATGGATGTTACACAGATCAAAAGAATATGTGCTCATCAAAAAAATCTAGAAGGGGCCTGGTTATATGATGGTAACTGTAATCAACCACCAACGGTCTTAGAAATCTACAAATGTTTTTATTTTTAACCATATATTCTATAGATAGTTT
Source organism: Redunca redunca (assembly GCA_006410935.1). NCBI lineage: Eukaryota > Metazoa > Chordata > Mammalia > Artiodactyla > Bovidae > Redunca > Redunca redunca. The sequence goes on from SJYQ01002229.1 coordinate 79,988, forward strand.
TTAGTAAAACATTCTTTTGTGCCTTATATTTTTAAATACTTAAACAGCATCATTTCTTTCGGGTACAGGGCCATGTTTTTTGGTAGAGAAAGAAACATGTACCCATAATCCACCGTGAAAAGGTCAGATTCTAGAGCAAGTTAATTGCGGGTACCTGCATGACAAAAATGTTTTGGACTGACCAAGTCAACCTTAGTATTCATTGCATTGTGAATTTCCACAGACCAGTTATGATATAACTCATTTAAAAAGTCCTACTGCATAGCACAGGGAACTGTATCCAGTCTCCTAGGATAAACCATCATGGAAAAGAATATAAAAAAGAATGTACGTATGTGTATAACTGGGTCACTCTGCTAAAACACCAGACATAAATACAACATTGTAAATCAACTATACCTCAATAAAAAATAAGTAAAAATAAAAAAGTGATTTTGAAGCAACTTTTCATGACATACTGTCCCAGAGATGTGTGACTAATACTTCACACTAGAGGAAAGTCAGGAACACAGCAAACTGTAGAATATTTACAAGAACGATGGCTCACTATCTATTACCTATAAACTTTGGCACAGGCAAACAGGTGAACACCGCAGGCACTGTCTTCCTCCTGACATCATAGGGGACTGGAATGCAAAAGTAGGAAGTCAAGAGATAACTGGAGTAACAGGCAAATTTGGCCTTCGAGTACAGAATGAAACAGGGCAAAGGTTAACAGAGGTTTGCCAAGAGAACACACTGGTCATAGCAAATGCCCTCTTCCAACAACACATGAGAAGACTCTACACATGGACATCACCATATGGTCAACATGGAATCAGACTGATTATACTCTTTGCAGCCAAAGATCGAGAAGTTCTATACAGACAGCGGGGGGGAAAAAAAAAAAGATGGGGAGCTGACTGTGGTTCAGATCATGAATTCCTTATTGCCAAATTCAGACTTAAATTGAAGAAAGTAGGGAAAAACACTAGATCCATTCAGTTATGACCTAAATCAAATCCCTTACAATTATGCAGTGGAAGTAACAAGTAGAGTTAAGGGATTAGATCTGATAGACGAGTGCCTGAAGAACTATGGATGGAAGTTCATGACGTTGTACAGGAGGCAGTGATCAAGACCATTCTGAGGAAAACAAATGCAAAAAGCCAAAATGATTGTCGAAGAGGCCTTAAAAATAGCTGAGAAAAGAACAGAAGTTAAAGGCAAAGGAGAAAAGGAAAGATACACCCATTTGAACGCAGAGTTCCAAAGAACAGCAAGGAGAGACAACACACCTTCCTCAGTGATCAGTTCAAAGAAATAGAGGAAAACAATAGAATAGGAAAAACTAGAGATCTCTTCAATAAAATTAGAGATACCAAGGGAACATTTCCCGCAAAGATGGGCTCAATAAAGGTCAGAAATGGTATGGACCTAACAGAAGCAGAAGATATTAAGAAGAGGTGGCAAGAATACACAGAAATATACAAAAAGATCTTCATGACCCAGATGACCACGATGGTGTGATCACTCACCAAGAGCCAGATATCCTGGAATGCAAAGTCAAGTGGGCCTTAGGAAGCATCACTACAAACAAAGTTAGTGGAGGTGATGGAATTCCAGTTGAGCTATTTCAAGTCCTAAAAGATGATGCTGTGAAAGTGCTGCAGTCAATATGCCAGCAAATTTGGAAAACTCGGCAGTGGCCACAGGACTGGAAAAGGTCAGTTTTTATTCCAATCTCAAAGAAAGGCAATGCCAAAGAATATTCAAACTACCACACAATTGCACTCATCTCAGGTGCTAGTAAATGATCAAATTTCTCCAAGCCAGGCTTCAACAGTCTGTGAACTGTGAACTTCCAGATGTTCAAGCTGGTTTTAGAAAAGGCAGAGGAACCAAGATCAACTTGCCAACATCCAATGAATCACTGAAAAAGCAAGAGAGTTCCAGAAAAACATCTACTTCTGCTTTACTGATTACACTAAAGCCTTTGACTGTGTGGATCACAATAAACTGTGGAAAATTCTGAAAGAGATGGGAATATCAGACCACCTTACCTGCCTCCTGAGAAATCTGTATGCAGGTCAGGAAGCAATAGTTAGAATCAGATATGGAACAACAGGCTGGTTCCAAATTGGGAAAGGAGTACATCAAGGCTGTATATTGTCACCTTGCTTGTTTAACTTATATGCAGAGTACATCATGTGAAATGCTGGGCTGAATGAAGCACAAGCTGGAATCAAGATTGCCAGGAGAAATATCAATAACCTCAGATATGCAGATGGCACCACCCATATGGCAGAAAGCAAACAACTAAAGAGCCTATTGATGAAAGTGAAAGAGAAGAGTGAAAAAGCTGTTGTAAAACCGAACATTCAAAAAACCAAGATCATGGCATCTGGTCACATCACTTCATGGGAAATAGATGGGGAAACAATGAAAGACTTTATTTTGGGGGGCTTCAAAATCACTGCAGATGGCGACTGCAGCCATGAAATTAAAAGATGCTTGCTCCATGGAAGAAAAGCTATGACCAATTTAGATAGCATATTAAAAAGCAGAGACATTAGTTTGCTAACAAAGGTCCATCCAGTAAAAGCTATGTTTTTTCCAGTAGTCGAGTATGGATGTGAGAGCTGTACTGTAAAGAAAGCTGAGTGCTGAAAAAATTGATGCTTTCAAACTGGATGCCAGAAAAGACTCTTGAGAGTCCCTTGGACTGCAAGGAGATCAAACCAGCCAATCCTAAAGGAAATCAGTCCTGAATATTCATTGGAAGGACTGATGCTGAAGTTCCAATACTTTGGCCACCTGATCGATTAACTGACTCATCGGAGAAGACCTTGATGCTGGGAAAGATTGAAGGCAGGAGGACAAGGGGAAGACAGAGGATGAGATGGTTGGATGTCATGACCGACTCGATGGACATGAGTTTGAGCAAGCTCCGGGAGTTGGTGATGGACAGGGAAGCCTGGCATGCTGCAGTCCATAGGGTCACAAAGAGCTGGGCACCACTGAGTGTCCAACTGAACCTGGCACAGGCAAACAGGTGAACACTGCAAGCAGCGTGTTCCTCCTGACAGCAGCCAGTCTACCAGGGGCAGAAAGTGGACTGATTATTTCCTGGACATTTTAAGAACTAATGAACCAAATATTTTGATTTTTTTTTTTCCTGAACCATGGCACATGTGGGATGTCAGTTCCCCGACCACAGATCAAACATGTCCCCTGCAGTGGAAGGGCAGAGTCTTAATCACTAGACTGGCAGGGAAGTCCCACAAATGTTTTGATTCTTGATTTTGGTAATGAAGTATATATGTCTTTGACAAAGGAGCAGGCTCTAGCTCTTGATCAGATAAAATTCTAAGTATAAACGAGAAAGACAACCCTCACTGAAAATTGTATTCTAGGATTTGGATTCAAGCAGTTGGGTCTCAGAGCCTGCATTCAACTGTTACATTCAGGTTAAAACACCCAACAGTGTGCTTTGAACCTTATGAGACTTCATCAGAGTTAACCATATTAAGAGTTATCACCAGAATAGCTCTGCACGCAGAATGGATACAAAAGAACAATATTCGCTTCAGATTTTTTTAAAATTATTAAGCCTCATTTTTGTAGGCTGTAGATTTTAATAGCAATGTTCTGGAAATGCAACAGTATGAAGATGACAGGTGGTTCAACAGAAGACAGAAAACCTACAGTGAGCTATTGCCTCAAACAGGGGCATTTCAGGTACATACTTAAAGACACTGCTTCATTTCAATAAATGACCAGCATTTCCTGACTTGCTAACTACTGAATTTCAAGAAGGTAAACAACATGAATTGCTGAATTTAAAAATGTCACTGGACTATTACTTGAGTAAAGGGTGATAGCAAATCATTTTTTCCTAGTTTGATAAAAGTTGTGTATTAAATTGCAATTTCTGGAGTCATTTTCTTCCTGGGGCAAAAGCTCCAGTCTTCTAGCAACCAGAACCTGTCATGGGTTATAAAGAAGGACTTTCACTCTGATAAAGCCCAGGTGTGCAGCTGTGCTTCCAAGGCAATAGTTGAGCAGCTCACCATTGCAGAGGTGGCCTTAGCAATGTGTGTGCTAGGATGGGGATGCAGGTGTAGGAGGTGGGGAGCCACTGGATCAGAGTCCTTCTTCTACCTTCAGAGTCTTGCTTTGGAAAAAGAAAGCAGCTAAGCTTCCAGTGCCAACTTAGACAGCATATTCAAAAGCAGAGACATTACTTTCCCAACAAAGGTCCATCTAGTCAAGGCTATGGCTTTTCCTGTGGTCATGTATGGATGTGAGAGTTGGACTGTGAAGAAAGCTGAGCACCAAAGAATTGATGCCTTTGAACTGTGGTGTTGGAGAAGACTCTTGAGAGTCCCTTGGACTACAAGGAGATCCAACCAGTCCATTCTAGAGGAGATCAGCCCTGGGTGTTCTCTGGAAGGAATGATGCTGAAGCTGAAACTCCAGTACTTTGGCCACCTCATGCAAAGAGTTGACTCATTGGAAAAAACTCTGATGCAGGGAGGGATTGGGGGCAGGAGGAGAAGGGGACGACACAGGATGAGATGGCTGGATGGCATCATTGACTCAATGGACATGAGTTTGAGTGAACTTCAGGTGTTGGTGGTTGACAGGGAGGCCTGGCGTGCTGCAATTCATGGGATTGCAAAGAGTTGGACACGACTGAGCAACTGAACTGAACTGATACCTCCAGTGATCGTCATTACAGACCCTCAGCAACCCACTCCAGTATTCTTGCCTGGAGAATCCCGGGGATGGGGGAGCCTAGTGAGCTGCCATCTGTGGGGTTGCACAGTGTCAGACACGACTGAAGCGACTTAGCAGCAGCAGCAGCCAACTCATTAACCAAACAGGGACCTAGAAAACATTTTCCATAATGCCATAATTCTGGGGGAATGGTAGTTTCTTCTGTTTGACTCATTCTAAAAGCCAATAAATCCATTTGCCTAAATTTATTTATGTTTAAATTAACTTACTTTTTATCGAAGTATAGTGGATTTACAATGTTGTGTTAGCTTCTGGTGTACAGTAATGTGATTCAGTTATATGTATACACATATCTTTCCCAGATTCTTTTCCCATATAGGTTATTACCGAATACTGAGTAAAGTTCCCTGTGCCATACACTAGGTCTTTATTGATTATCTATTATATATATATATATATATATATATAGTGGCATGGTTTTCCCAGGTGGCTCAGTGGTAAAGAATCTGCCTGCCAATGCAAGAGATAAAGGAGACACGAGTTTGATCCCTGGGTGGGAAAGATCCCCTGGAGGAGGAAATGACAACCCACTCTACTATTCTTGCCTGGGAAATCCCATGGACACAGGAGCCTGGTGGGGTGCAGTCCATGGGGTCACAGTCAGGCACGACCGACTGAACACATGTCTGCACGCACACAAATATTGTGTTGACAGCATGTATCTGTTACTCCCTAATTTCTAATTTACCCCTCTTCTGCCACCCTTCCCGGTTTCTCGTCTTTATCGGTTTCTTTTCTACGTCTGTGAGTCTCTTGCTATTTTGTAACTAAGTTCATTTGTAGCCTTTTTTATAGACTTCACATACATGCTGTATCATATCATCTTTGTCTTTCTCTGAGTTACTTCACTTAATATGATCATCACTAGGTCCATACATGTTGCTGCAAATGGCATTATTTCATTTTTTTAAAATTCTGCTGAAATTAAAAAAACAAAAGATGTTCGACTTGATTAATTTAGCTGAGATTAGCCATGTGTCCTTTCTTATTACCGATTCTGAACATCTGTCACCAGGCAGGTTTTGTTCAGGACATTGTGAACACCTGCATCATTCATGACAGGGTGGGGTCAGCACCACACCCCAGGCCACCACAACAACAGCACAAATGTCAACACCGGGACGCACACACACACAGACGCGGAGTGAAAGGAGAGCAATGCTTATTCAACGGGGAGCCTCAACAATTCTCTTCTTTTTAAATCTGCTTGTAGAAAGCTGCTAGTCAAGATAGCCAAGGACCATAGCTAACATTTTCTAACCTCTTTCACTCAGAAATTCTTTGAACTTCTGAACTTCCCCTAAATCAAAATGAAGGGCCATAAAATCTCTCTTTACTGACAAACAAATGATTCTTTGGGGTTTTGTGTTCACTACCTAGGAGCAAAGAGAGTTAAATCTCATATTTCACAAGTTTAGTGCCCTGGGTTCTCTGGAGAAGGCAAACTTTGAATGAGTGTCCTGAAAGACAAGGAAAATCAGAGCCTGGGCTGGATTTAAACATCCCCTAGACTTTTGTTCACTCACTCAGTCATGTGTGAATCTTTGTGACCCTGTGGACTGCAGCAAGCCAGACACCCCTGACCTTCACTATCTCCCAGAGTCTGCTCAAACTCATGTCCAGTGAGTCGATGATGCCGTCCAACCATCTCATCCTCTGTTGCCCCCTTCTACTCCTGCCCTCAATCTTTCCCAGCACCAAGGTATTTCCCAACAAGTTGGCTCCTCACATCAGGTAGCCAAAGTATTGGGAACTTCAGTTCTTCCAAGGAATATTCAGGGTTGATTTCCTTTAGGATTGACTGGTTTGATCTCCTTGCTATCCAAGGGACTTTCAAGAGTCTTCTCCAGCATCAGTTCTCAAAGTGTGGTCTGAGGACCCAGGAGTATCCCCAGGACCTTTCCCAGGAGTCTGTGAAGTTCCTTCTCTGTGTGTTCCTTTTCCAACTACACATCTGGGTGAAGCCAAATATTTTTCCTACACTTTGGCCAAACAGCCTATCACAACAGGCTGGATGTAAGAAGCAGGTAAGAGGGTGAACTATCTTTCTTTAAGTCAGATTGAAGGAATTTGCCAAAAGGCAAAAGAGTGTCACTCTAATTTCTTTGGTTTTAGGAAAAAATTACCTTTCATAAAATATGTATTGCTGTATGTTTATGTTGTTATTTATGTAATATGTCCATGTAATTTTAAAGTGAATAAATCAAAATTTTAAAAAACATTTGTTTTAATTTCTGATACGGGTGAACACCAACAGCTATAACTTATATAAACAAAAGGTCTTTGGGGTCCTTGATGATTTTAAGAGCGTAAAGGAGGTCCTGAGAACAAAAAGTGTGTCAGCCACTGATCTGATCCAATTCCCTCCTCCTGTCGATGGGAGAAGAGGTCTCGTGAAGTGAGTCACTCACCTGACAACATTGTAGGACTTAGCAAAGTCGGGGACTGGGCCCCCGGTCTGCAACAGTGGAGCTCCTAAATACTGTGGTGATGTCAGGGGGCAAGGAAACAGACTTGGAGGACTAAGTCACACTCCAAATCACAGTCCCAGTTTTTCTAAGAATACTTTATTTCCCATTTGTGTTCTTTATACCTTTGGCGTGGTCTCACCTACTTTAGAGAGAAACTCTTATGAAAGATGACACATGATTGGTCAGTAAAGTTTCCAAGTATACACAGTCTCTGAAACCATCTAATGAAACCAATATTAGTGCCAAAAGTCCTTCCTGAGAAATCAAGTTCCATGGTCAAGCTATAAGCCTTGATGTAGCTGAAAAATTCTAAGATTTGGACTGAGAGACATCTGGGCTTGAAACGTTGAGCCTCTGTCTCATCTTTGAAAAAAGGGTAGTAAATTTCCATGTCATGGCTGTAAAGATAAAACAGGATAACATGTGGGAGATGGCGTATATTTATAGCATAATGCCTTTAATCAGCTCTCAGCATCAGCTTATCATCCTTCAAATTCACCTTCTAAACTACTTGCTTATGAATAACTTTTGCACTCTAGTGTCCTTCTGAATGGGCAGTGTTATGGACTGAATGTTTGTGTCCTCCCCCTTCACATGTTGATGATGCTCTAACCCTTGCTGTGACGGTATCGGTAGGTGGGGTTCAGGGGAGGTAAGTAAGTTGGGATGAGGTCATATGGGTAGAGCCCCCAGGATGGGATTAGTGCCCTTCCAAAAAGCAGTGGAGACCCCAGAGCTTCCTCTCTGAACTATATGAGGGCAACAAGAAGGTTAGGAAGGTCTTTACCAGGCCTCACCAAGCAGACATCCTGATCTTGGACTTTCAGCATCCAGAACTGTGAGAAATAAATGCCTGCTGTATAAACTGTCACATCATTGGTTTTTTTTTTTTTTGTTTTGTTTTTTAAATAGCAACCTGAGGTGCCAAGACAGAAAGGGATACCATGCCTGTAGCAGGAAGGGAATTATTCAGGTAACCTATAACTCCCTCCTCCCTTTTCTCTTCTCCATGTAACTCTGTGAACCTCTCTGGGTGTCCCTCACTGTGGAGAAACTTTTCATCTTTAACCTAGATGTTTTATCAATGGTGCTGTGTAGAAGGAGAAGTCTGGAGACTACTGTAAAAATAAGACTGAAAAACAGAAGCAGGAGACTTAAGTCCAAACCCTGAGAGCACCCGAGAACTCCTGACTCCAGGGAACATTAATTGACAAGAGCTCATCAAAAGCCTCCATACCTGCACTGAAACCAAGCACCACCTAAGGGCCAACAAGTTCCAGAGCAAGACATACCATGCAAATTCTCCAGCAACACAGGAACACACCCCTGAGCTTCAAAATACAGGCTGCCTAAAGTTACTCCCAAATCATTGACGTCTCATAACTCATTATTGGACACTTCATTGCACTCCAGAGAGAAGAAATCCAGCTCCACCCACGAGAATACCAACACAAGCTTCCCTAACCAGGAAACCTTGACAAGCCATCCATATAACCCCACCCACAGTGAGGAAACTCCACAATAAAGAGAACTCCACAAATTGCCAGAATACAGAAAGGCTACCCCAAACACAGCAATATAAACAAGATGAAGACACAGAGGAATACCTAGCAGGTAAAGGAACAGGATAAATGTCCACCAAACCAAACAAAAAAGGAAGAGATAGGGAATCTACCTGATAAAGAATTCCGAATAATGATAGTGAAAATGATCCAAAATCTTGAAATCAAAATGGAATCACAGATAAATAGCCTGGAGACAAGGACTGAGAAGATGCAAGAAAGGTTTAACAAGGACCTAGAAGAAATAAAAAAGAGTCAATATATAATGAATAATGCAATAAATGAGATCAGAAACACTCTGGAGGCAACAAATAGTAGAATAATGGAGGCAGAAGATAGGATTAGTGAAGTAGCAGACAGCGTGGTAGAAATAAATGAATCAGAGAGGAAAAAAGAAAAACGAATTAAAAGAAATGAGGACAATCTCAGAGACCTCTAGGACAGTGTTAAATGCCCCAACATTCGAATTATAGGAGTCCCAGAAGAAGAAGACAAAAAGAAAGACCATGAGAAAATACTTGAGGAGATAATAGTTGAAAACTTCCCTAAAATGGGGAAGGAAATAATCACCCAAGTCCGAGAAACCCAGAG
>SJYQ01002229.1:90990-123507 GCA_006410935.1 Redunca redunca
GAAGCAACTGACAAACAAGTAATCTCAAAACTATACAAGCAACTCCTGCAGCTCAATTCCAGAAAAATAAATGACCCAATCAAAAAATGGGCCAAAGAACTAAATAGACATTTCTCCAAAGAAGACATACGGATGGCTAACAAACACATGAAAAGATGCTCAACATCACTCATTATCAGAGAAATGCAAGTCAAAACCACAATGAGGTACCATTTCACTCCAGTAAGAATGGCTGCTATCCAAAAGTCTACAAGCAATAAATGCTGGAGAGGGTGTGGAGAAAAGGGAACCCTCTTACACTGTTGGTGGGAATGCAAACTAGTACAGCCACTACGGAGAACAGTGTGGAGATTCCTTAAAAAACTGGAAATAGAACTGCCATATCACCCAGCAATCCCACTACTGGGCGTACACATTGAGGAAACCAGAAGCGAAAGAGACACGTGTACCCCAATGTTCATCGCAGCACTGTTTATAATAGCCAGGACATGGAAGCAACCTAGATGTCTATCAGCAGACGAATGGATAAGAAAGCTGTGGTACATATACACAATGGAGTGTTACTCAGCTGTTAAAAAGAATACATTTGAATTGGTTCTAATGAGATGGATGAAACTGGAGTCTATTATACAGAGTGAAGTAAGCCAGAAAGAAAAACACCAATACAGCATACTAACATATATATATGGAATTTAGAAAGATGGTAATGATAACCCTGTATGTGAGACAGTAAAACACACACAGATGTATAGGACAGTCTTTGGGACTCTGGGAGAGGGAGAGGGTGGGTTGATTTGGGAGAATGGCACTGAAACATGTCTAATATAAGAAACGAATAGCCAGTCCAGGTTCAATGAAGGATAGAGGATGCTTGGGGCTGGTGCACTGGGACGACCCAGAGGGATGGTACAGGGAGGGAGGGAGGTGGGAGGGGGGTTCAGGGTGGGGAACATGTGTACACCTGTGGCAGATTCATGTTGATATATGGCAAAACCAATACAATATTGTAAAGTAATTACCCTCCAAGTAAACTAAATAAATTTAAATTAAAAAAAAAAGAGTTTATAAATCGCTCATTACACTGACTATGGAATAGACAGTATCTTTTCCAAGGTGGACGGACTGAGATGGGCCCAGTTAGACAAAGCTCGTGACACCTGTAACTGTGTATGTTGTCTGAGATGACATTCGTGCTGCAGCACAGGTATATGTGACCCAGATACACGGCTGAGCCTTAAATAAGGAGGCAGAGGGTCTCCACATACGGGTTTTTTTGACTTCTCTTCCTTCTCCACTTGTTTCTTTCAGAAAACTATCAATCTCAAAACTTAAGACAGCTTAAATAACTTTTCCAGAGCCCTCTATAAACAACTCTATTAAATTAGTTTATGACTTTATGGGTGGAAGTGAGGGATCTAAAACCAAAATCATCTCTCAGTGTGACACAATAAAAATAGTTAATCACATGGATTGGGTTTTAAAAGTGTATAAAGACATAAGTTCAGAAAATACTTTATATATCAAGACAAGATTGTTTTCCTTCAATGACAGGTGCACAATCAAACTAACATCTTTGTAATCTTATGACCTGTGTCAAGGGAGGAAGCCTGGAGCCCTCTTTAATTGTGTTAATTAATTAATCCATTCCTTGTCATTTGCCTCATCTTGCAATAGAATCACTGCATCAAAACTAACTTTCCTCTTTTATTTTTTCAATAAAGAAATTAATTCCAGTGCTATTATTTTGTGTGGAAAAGGAGAGTATTTTTAGCCAAAGAGACCACAGTCCTTGAGCACATTAACTGGAATAAAGGACAACATGCTAATATTAGCCACACTAAACCTTTTAAACATAACATATGATCTTAAACTGATTCTGACTTTTATTCACAATGAAAAATAGCTCCCTCTAGTTAGCCACAGTAAAGCTGGGACATATTTCTTGCATCATCACTACTCTATGATTTCAATACAGTTAAAAATAGCTTAAACAGTTCATTCCATTTGCAGTCTATTTGTTTTGCTTTAATTTCATACTATACTGACAATTTCTCAGCTTCATTAACTACTTAGGAAATTTCTCAAGTACACTACAAGAAACATCAGGCAAGAAATAATAGATTACAGCATGTACTGTTCTTGAAATCAAGCCTGAAAGAGCCTTTTCATGAAATTCACATGCTAAGCCCTGAAAGCACTGTAGGGTCAACCCACATCAGGATTCTCGCTTCCGACTCTTGTAGTGGAAAGAAGATTCATTACGAACCTAAACATCACCACTGTGTGTCAGTTATATAGAAAGCATTTTGCTAGACGTTAAAGAAAAACTTAAAAATAATTCCTGTACTCTAGGAGTTTACAGTATACTTGGAGTAAAAGTGTGTATGTAAAACACAAGAAGCACCAAAGGACTGATATAGAAACAACTGATAGAAGAAAAGAGGTTTTTGGGAAAAGTCACTCTTGAGTTTGATGGTAAGAGAAGTGATCAGAGGAAGCACCCTCTGGCTTGGGCTTGGGGCAGAGGGGAAAGGAAAACAGGAGCAAAGGCATGGCAGTGGCAAGACAGGATGAGGGATGTGGAAGGAAGGGTCATTTGGCTGCTACAGAGTTTCTGTGGGGAAATAATGCTGCAGACAGTATTTAAAGACTAATTCCTGTGATTTTTATATAGTGCAGTGTGTATATGTCAATCCCAACCTCCCAATTTATCCTCTCTCCTTCCCCTACTCCAGTAACCATAGCTACTAAGGACATACTGTATAGTATAGGGAACTGAACTCAAAACTCAGTAATGACCTATATGGGAAGAGAATTTTTAAAAAAGAATGGATATATGTATATGCATAACTGATTCACTTTGCTGTATACCTGATACTGATATGACATTATAATTACATTCCAATAGAAAAAAAAAAAAACACAGAAAAAATAAAATTAGCTCATCAAGCACTTACTAATGCCAGACAGTATCCAAGGTGCTGGCCATGGTGAACTACACAGGTCAGACTCCTCCCCTCCCTGAGCCTACATCACAGGGTCAGGGCACCTGCTCTGAAGAAAATAAACATGGGACATGATGGGAGGGTTAGGCAGGGTGATTATCTACCCTAGATCTGGGAGTAAGGCAAAATCTGTATGAAGGGGAATACTTTGAGCTAAGACAAGGTAAGAAACCACCACCATCCTTCACAGAGGGGACAGCAGGCACAGAGGGCCTGAGTCAGGAATGACCTTGGATCTTTCAAAGCACCCAAAGGTCATTGATGGGGCTAACCAAAGGTACTGGCAAATCCTCTGAGAGAATTCCTTCAAATTGCCCCTATTTTCAGAACCACTTTTTCATGGTCTTCTATGAGGATGATGATATGTTAGCTAAGCCATATTCCCTGGGGACATGGCAGGTGGGATTTCTGCCTGATACTGCCCTCATTTTCTCCACAGTTCCACCCACCTGGCACTAGTAAGGGAGCCCCATGTTTTGTCCACTGTTGAATTCCCAGTGTCTTGAACAGTGCTCGGTGTATTCAAGTTGCTCAGGAAGTGCTTGTGGAATGAATGCACGGAGTATCACTTATCTCCTCCTCCTCAGAGTGGTCCAAAATGAGAGGCAGGGATAAGGAAAGACGAGACGGGACAAGAAGTGAATCAGAATGCCTAGCTTCAGTTCTAGTTGAGGGATAGATAAAGAAGGTGTGGTATATTTATACAATGAAATATTCCTTAGCCATACAAAGGAACAAAGTTAGGTCATTTTTGTAGAGACATGGATGGACCTGGAGACTGTCATGCAGACTGAAGTCAGTCAGAAAGAGAAAAACAAATATCGTATATTAACGCATTTATGTGGAACCTGAAGCAATTGGTAGATGACCTTATTTACAAAGTAGAAATAGAAACAGGTGTAGAGAAAAAATACGTATGGATACTAAGGAGTAAAGGGGGAGTGGAATGAATTAGGAGACTGGGATTGACATATATGCATTATTGATACTATATATAGAACAGGTAACTAACGAGAACCTGCTGCATAGCTCAGGGATGTCTACTCAATGCCCTATGGTGACCTGAATGGGAGGAAAAGAAAATGTGGTGTGTTTTTTTCTTTAAGGAAATTCAAAAAGTAGGGAATATATGTAGACGTGTAGCTGATTCCCTGGGCTATACAGCAGAAACTGAAAGAACACTGCAAAGCAACTATATCCCCCCAAAAAACTTTAAAAAGTAAAACACAGACTGCTAACCTCAGTGTACTCATCTTTCTCAGATGAGGGGGGTCCCTGGCCCTTGCACACTCTTCTCAGGAACTTTTTTATTGAAGCGGAGTTGATTTATAATGTTGTGTTCCTTTCTGCTATACAGAAGTGATTCAGTCATACACATCTTTCTGTTCTTTTTCATATTCTTTTCCATTGTGGTTTCATACTGTTATCCATGACAGGATATTGCTTATAACTCTCTGTGATGGACTTTTCTTGATGTGAGCAGCTTACCCATTCCGTCAGGAACCTTCATTCCTTCGCTTCCTCCACTGAAATATCTGAAAGTAACTTTTGATTGCAACTCTACCTCTCATCACCCCGCTTGGTTGATAAAGGGGAAGAAATACTTTTTAAAAAAGAAGAGAAATAAAGAAGAAATATTGTTTTTTAAAAAAGAATACAGTCCCTTCTGTTTTGGAACTTTACCTACATTTCCTCTGCCCTCATACATAACTGAGTATTTTTTAAAATGAGTATCTTTTATTTGTTGGGTATAAAGTTCAATTATTAAATAAACCTTATTAACTATATTATACCAATCCTATACAAATGTGGGAGGGGGGAGAACAGTATTTAAATATGTCAAAGACAGAAGTATGTTAGGCCTCCTCCAGCGTTTTTGTTTTTTTTTTGGCCACACCAATCTTCCTGTGGGATCTTAGTTCCCAGACCAGGGATGACTGTGGCCCCTGCAGTGGTAACCACTGGACCACCAGAGAAGTCCCCTAACTTAATTATTTCTTGTTTGTTCTTTACAAACAAGATCCCACTACACCCTCCTTGCAGCTCCCTCTGCCTGTCCCCCTTCCAATGGCAAGATGTCCTTTACGCCTTGTTGTTGTTTAATCACTAAAATGTGTCTGACTCTTGGCAACCCCATCAACTGCAGCATGCCAGGCTTCTCTGTCCTTCATTATCTCCCTGAGTTTCCTCAAACTCATGTCAGTTGAGTCAGTGATGCCATCCAACTGTCTCATCCTCTGTCACCCCCTCCTCCTCTTGCCCTCAATTTTTCCAAGCATCAGGGTCTTTTCCAATGAGTCAGCTCTTTGTATCAGGTGGCCAAAGTATCGGAGCTTCAGCATTAGTCCTTCCAATGAATATTCTGGGTTGATTTCCTTTAGGACTGATTTGTTTGATCTCCCTGCTGTCCAAAGGACTTTTAAGAGTCCTATTTCTTCATGGAAAATAGATGGGGAAAATGTGGAAACAGTGTCAGATTTCAATTTCTTGGGCTCCAAAGTAAATGCAAGATGGTGACTGCAGCCATGAAATTAAAGACTATTGCTCCTTGGAAAGATAACTATGTCAAACCTTTATGCCCATTTTTGTGCAAAAGAAAGCTAGTTCCATTCTGCAATGTTTCTGTCCCTTGGAGACAAGGAATTATCACTTACTATTTGCGAAATTGTTTTTCTTTGTTCAGGAGTCTCGCACTCAACCATCTACAGAGGCTAGGCCTGGGTGAGGAGAGCAGATGGGCATGTGGAGGTGGGACATGTGATGAGATGAGCAGCTTTCGTACTATCTAAGTGGGGGCTCTGAGTCCTGCTTGGCAAGCCAAGTGCTCAGATCATTCTACCAAGTGCCTTGGCCCTCCAGCTTCTGGTCCAGGGCCTGGGGCATGGGAGGGGCTCATGGAGACAGAGGAGGACTTTTTTCTTATACAGTTTATTCCCGCATACTGCCCCAGAAGTGAAAAATGAAACAATGGAAATCTCAGAATGCTGCTGATTTTTAAGTGCAGGAAAAGAGGGGTAGAGGGGTGTGTGTGTGTGTGTGTGTGTGTGTGTGTGTGTGTGTGTGAGAGAGAGAGAGAGAGAGAGGAAGGAAGGAAAGAGGAGGAAGCAGGAAGAGGTGGGGAGGTGAGGAGGGAAGAGATGAGAAAGTGGGAAGTGGAGGGGGAAAAGGAGGTGGTCAGAAGCTAGAAACTACCACAACTCCACAGTTCAGGGGAACAGAGGGAGGGAGAAATCAGACCTGAAAGCAGGAGCAAGGGAACAGGGGAGGGGAGGAGAGTCTGGGCACAGAGGGGGAAGCAGAGGGAGCCAGTGCTGGGGCTGTGAGCCAGGTGCACCCCACGCCCTGTCCGTCAGTCACCTGCCCCAGCCTGGCTGGATCAAGGCCCAGGCACCGAAATCACCTCCTGTGGCTCAGGAATATCGATCAGCCCCTGGGGAAGCAAGGGTGAGGCGTGTCTCAGTCTCACTCCAACCCTCCGGGCCCCCGTGGGGACACTGATTCCAGCCTGAACCACCTGGGCCGGCCCGCAAGATGCAGCCCCTCTCAGGCAAGCCTCCTGGGGCTTTAGGACGTCAGGCGCAGCGGGATCTTGAAGGGACAGTTCCTTGGGCAGAATGGCCTGGGGAGAGCCCCTCACGAAGTCAGCTGGACTATGGCGGCCCTCAGTAGGGATAAACCAAGGGCAGGCAGCCCTCCACGGTCTGAAGCAGCTGATAACTGATAACTGCCTCCTGCACTTCTGTACTGGCACTGCCATCAGACGAGCAGCTCTGAGCCCAGAGGCAGGATGGGCTGAGCTCACAAGCTGGTCAAACAAGGTCCCCCATGTAGTTACACTCAGCTCTCACTCGAGACACTCAGAAAGGGGTCAGAGACTTAAACTCTCTCTTACCAACAGTCTCTGAACCCAAACAATTAAAGGTTCAGAGCTACAAAGTCAGTGAAAATTCATCCAAAATACATTTTTTTAAAAATTGGGCTCTGATTTGAAACAATACAAACATGCTTTTTAAATACACTTTTCATTCTCTATTACTCAACCATTAAAAAGAATGAAACAATTCCATTTGTAGCAACATGGATGGGCCTAGAAATTATCATACTAAGTGAACTAACTTGGACAGAAGAAGACAAATACCATACGATATATATATATATATATATATATGTGGAATCTAAAGTACTGATTAGACTCAGCACAAATAACCTATCTATGAAACAGAAAAAGACTCACAAACATAGAGAATGGACTTGTGATTGCCAAGGGGGAGAGTGAATGGAGGGATGGATTGGGAGTTTGGGACTAGCAGATACAAACTAGTATATACAGGATGGAGAAACAACCTCCTACCGTATAGCACAGGAATCATATTTAATATCCTATGATAAACTACAATGGAAAACAATGTGAAAAAAATAGATCAATATCTTTGTATAACTAACTCACTGCAGTACAGTACAAATTAACCTAACACTGTAAATCAACCATACCTCAAGAAAATTAATAAATACACATATATGTTTAATTATAAAATATTCGGTTCAGTTGCTCAGTCGTGTCCGACTCTTTGCAATCCCATGGACTAAAGCACGCCAGGCCTCCCTGTCTATCATCAACTCCCAGAGTTTACCCAAACTGATGTCCATCGAGTCTGTGATGCCATCCAACCATCTCCTCTGTCGTCCCCTTCTCCTCCTGCCTTCAGTCTTTCCCACCATCAGGGTCTTTTTCAAATGAGTCAGTTCTTTGCATCAGATGGCCAAAGTGTTGCAGTTTCAGCTTCAACATCAGTCATTCCAATGAACACCCAGGACTGATCACCTTTAGGATGGACTGGTTGGATCTCCTTGCAGCCCAAGGGACTCTCAAGAGACTTACCCACACCACAGTTCAAAAGCATCAATTCTTCAGCGCTCACTGTTCTTTATAGTCCAACTTTCACATCCATACTTGACTACTGGAAAAACCACAGCCTTAACTAGACACACCTTTGATGGCAAGGTAATGTCTCTGCTTTTTAATATGCTATCTAGGTTGGTCATAACTTTCCTTCCAAGGAGTAAGCATCTTTTAGTTTCATGGCTGCAATCACCATCTGCAGTGATTTGAAGCCCCCAAAAGTAAAGTCTGCCACTGTTTCAACTGTTTCCCCATCTATTTGCCATAAAGTGATGGGACCGGATGCCATGATCTTAGTTTTCTGAATGTTGAGCTTTAAGCCAACTTTTTTCACTCTCCTCTTGCACTTTCATCAAGAGGCTCTTTAGTTCTTCTTCACTTTCTGCCATAAGGGTGGGGTCATCTGCATATCTGAGGTTATTGATATTTCTCCCGGCAATCTTGATTCCAGCTTGTGCTTCATCTGGCCCAGTGTTTCTCATATGCTCTGCATATAAGTTAAATAAGCAAGATGACAATATACAGCCTTGATGTACTCCTTTCCTGATTTGGAACCAGTCTGTTGTTCCATGTCCAGTTCTAACTGTTGCTTCCTGACCTGCATACAGATTTCTCAAGAGGCAGGTCAGGTGGTCTGGTATTCTCATCTCTTTCAGGATTTTCCACAGTTTATTGTGATCCACACAGTCAAAGGCTTTGGCATAGTCAATAAAGCAGAAATAGATACTTTTCTGGAACTCTCCTGCTTTTTCAATGATCCAGAAGATGTTGGCAACTTGATCTCTGGTTCCTCTGCCTTTTCTAAAACCAGCTTGAACATCTGGAAGTTCACAGTTCACTTACTGCTGAAGCCTGGCTTGGAGAATTTTGAGCATTACTTTACTAGCGTGTAAGATGAGTGCAATTGTGTGGTAGTTTGATCATTCTTTGGCATTGCCTTTCTTTTGGATTGGAGTGAAAACTGACCTTTTCCAGTCCTGTGGCCACTGCTGAGTTGTCTAAATTTGCTGGCATATTGAGTGCAGCACCTTCACAGCATCATCTTTTAGAATTTGAAATAGCTCAACTGGAATTCCATCACCTCCACTAGCTTTGTTTGTAGTGATGCATTCCGGGATATCTGGCTCTAGGTGAGTGATCATACCATCGTGATCATCTGGGTCATGAAGATCTTTTTTGTACAGTTCTTCTGTGTATTCTTGCCACCTCTTAATATCTTCTGCTTCTATTAGGTCCATACCATTTCTGTCCTTTATCGAGCCCATCTTTGCATGAAATGTTCCCTTGGTATCTCTAATTTTCTTGAAGAGATCTCTAGTCTTTCCTATTCTATTGTTTTCCTCTATTTCTTTGCATTGATCACTGAAGAAGGCTTTCTTATCTCTCCTTGCTCTTCTTTGGAACTCTGCATTCAGATGGCTATATCTCTCCTTTGCTTTTCACTTCTGTTCTTTTCACAGCTATTTGTAAGACCTCCTTGACAGCCATTTTGCTTTTTTGCATTTCTTTTTCTTTGGGATGGTCTTGATTCCTGTTTCCTGTACAATGTCACGAACCTCTGTCCATAGTTCATCAGGCACTCTGTCAGTCAGATCTAGGCCCTTAAATCTATTTCTCACTTCCACTGTATAATCATAAGGGATTTAATTCAGGTCATACCTGAATGGTTTAGTGGTTTTCCCTTGCATGCTTGCTAAGGCGCTTCAGTTGTGTCCGACTCTGTGTGACCCCACGGACAGCCACCCACCCTACTTTCTTCAATTTCAGTCTGAATTTGGCAATAAGGAGTTCATGATCTGAGCCACAGTCAGCTCCCAGTCTTGTTTTTGTTGACTGTATAGAGCTTCTCCATCTTTGGCTGCAAAGAATATAATCAATCTGATTTCGGTGTTGACCATCTGGTGATGTCCATGTGTAAAGTCTTCTCTTGTGTTGTTGGAAGAGGGTGTTTGCTATGACCAGTGCGTTCTCTTGGCAAAACTCTATTAGCCTTTGCCCTGCTTTATTCTGTACTCCAAGGCCAAATTTGCCTGTTAATCTAGGTGTTTCTTGACTTTCTACTTTTGCATTCCAGTCCCCTATAATGAAAAGGACATCATTTTTGGGTGTTAGTTCTAAAAGGTCTTGTAGGTCTTCAGAGACCCCTTCAACTTCAGCTTCTTCAGCATTACTGATCGGGTCATAGACTTGGATTACTGTGATACTGAATGGTTTGCCTTGGAAACAAACAGAAATCATTCTGTCATTTTTGAGATTGCATCCAAGTACTACATTTTGGACTCTTTTGTTGACTACGATGGTTACTCCATTTCTTCTAAGGGATTCTTGCTCACAATAGTAGATATAATGGTCATCTGAGTTAAATTCACCCATTCCAGTCAATTTTAGTTTGCTGATTCCTAGAATGTTGACGTTCACTCTTGCTATCTCCTGTTTGACCACTTCCAATTTGCCCTGATTCATGGACCTAACATTCCAAGTTCATATGCAATATTGCTCTTTACAGCATTGCACCTTGCTTCTTACACCAGTCACATCCACAACTTGGTGTTGTTTTTGCTTTGGCTCCATCCCTTCATTCTTTCTGGAGTTATTTCTCCACTCTTCTCCAGTAGCATATTGGGCACCTACCAACCTGGGGAGTTCATCTTTCAGTGTCCTATCTTTCTGACTTTTCATACTGTTCGTGGGGTTCTCAAAGCAAGAATACTAAAGTGGTTTGCCATTCCCTCCTCCAGTAGACCACATTTTGTCAGAACTCTCCACCATGACCCATCTGTCTTATTGGCTGGACTTAAAAGAGAACAAAACAATGAACCTTCATTTCAGAAATTATAAAAACTTGAAGAAATTTCATTATAGGCTCAAATGGGAGTTTTAATATGTATATTGAAATCGATAAGAAATTTGAATACTTGCAGTGATCTGAAGCCATATTTGATAAGCTGTTTCAAGGCAAAATTGAATAATGAATCATTTAATACATATTTGAAAGTTTTGAGTTTATAATAAAAATTCTAGTATTCTAATTTAAAGTATTAACTCATATCTTCACCCCAAAGTTTAATAAAAACTTAAAAATAATGTTCTCCTTATTCCCTACTTCGCATCTTTCCTTTAGCTCCAATAACAGCTGAAGGATAAGATCTTTGGGAACTCTCAGAATCATTTCACAGTTGAAGGCAAACACACAATCAACTATTCAAGTTTTCTTCTCCATTTTAAATATAGCTACACCTCTATTGGTGAAAACAAATCATTTCTGCATCATACTCTTGGTCATAAACTTCAACCTCATAAATAGCAATGATAATTAAAAATCTCTCTTGATGAATAGACTGTTTGGTGCATTTGCTCAATACTTCATTTATTCCACAAATATTTATGGAGAACGTGCTATGCCTTGGACACAATGCCAAGGCCTGGAAATTAACAAATGATTAAGACAGAGTCTGTGATCTCAAGGAGGAGGTGCTATCAACAGGGGAGGGGTACGGACACCGACAAAGAGCTGCCAATGCGGTTGAGAGGGGTCCAAGAAGTTGAGGGTGAGTGGGAGAGGAAGGGTGGGCCCCATCAGTGCATTCTATCCTCAGCTGAATGGCATGCATTACTCCCTGCACAAAAAGGCACCTTGTCTCCTTCTCTTTGGTAAAAGGTATGGGCACTGACTGGGTGGAACACGGGGGTATGTTCAGAAGACATGAATATGTAAGTTGTTGGCAGGCCTGGGAGAAGCATGTTCAAGCCTTCCAGCCTCCATTTTACTGGGACTGTGATAGCATTTAGCACTGGTCACCACAGCTCCTTTTCCAAAGTATTCTCTTTCCCTGGAACCTGTGAGATAACACTCTCCTATCTTTCTTCTTTTAACCCCCACCTCTAAGATGTATTTGAAAATTTCACTCTCCAGCAGGACCTCTCTTTAGGCTTCTGATCTGTACAGTTAACTGCCCGTTTGCCATCTCCTCTTAGACAATCAGTCAAAGGCAATTCAATCTTAACACATTTAAAACTGGCCTCATGCTCTTCCCTCCCAAACCCTGGTTCTCTAATCCAGCTCTTTAACCCAGTGAGTGGTGCTGTGTCTTCCCTGGTACTTATGGCTGAGGCCTGAAAGTCATCTTACACACCTACTTCCTCTTCCTCCTGTCCAGTTCCTATCAGAATCCAACCACCCACAACTCATGCTGATTCTGCCGTTGGGCAACTTTGTTTTGTATTCAGGTCCATTGTGATGCTGCCTTGCATTCAGTCCTGGTCCCTCAGCCTAAATCAACTTTCCTCCTCCTGTACTTCATGCCCCTCGATGACACTAGCTTCATCACTCCCAGGAAATCCTTCCCTGTCTAGACCAATACCTCTCCTTAACTGCTCTCAAAGTACTCTTCTTTCAGTACTTATAACAATTATGATCTTAGAATTTTTTGATAATGTCTGTTTATTCCATGAGACAGGGTATATTAATATATTTCACAATTCGAAAATCACTGCTTAGAAAACTGATGAGTGTTAGTAAGTATCTCCTCAATAAATGCAGGATGAAGTATGTATATACAAACTTCAGCTGTACCCCATACTCTGCAACTTATTAATTTCCCTAAAATACACAGGGTCTTTGATAGCACCTTGTGACTGAGTCACCACAACAACTCTATTTGTTGATGGGATCTGACCAAAAGGCTTTAATGCCATTTCCAAATGTTTCCTGGGAGTAGGTTTTCCTCCCCGCTTTGAAAAATGCAAAGTTCTGTTTTTGTTTTTTTTTTTTTTTCTGCCTTGCTCTTTCTACTTGAGAGAAAACATAATAAGTCTAGGCTGCAGTTGAGGTCAGAGGTCTGAAGAATAGGGAACAAAATGTTCATTCTAGTAATTATACAATGTCATATTATATAATTACTTATAATGTTAGAAGGGAATTTTTTGGTTATTTCCATTTTATTTCTATTAATATTTTCTAGAAAAATAAATGCATAGAGCTTATACGACCTTTTCTTCGGTATTCAGTTTCTTGCCTACTTCTTAAAAACCTTCAATGACATTAATTTTATCAGTGTCCGTGAATGGATAAAATGTGGTCAATTCTATTTGGTAAAAACAAAAGAAACAAATATGGTAATTACGTTCTATTAACTTACAGCAGACACAAAAATAGCTAATACTGAGCTATGTCTCTTTCAAGGGGACATACAGGGTGAGGTTCCTGGGAGCTACCGCTCATAACATTTTCATCAACTGATCTACACCTAATCTTGCTTCGTGTGTACTTCTGTTTAAAAGACACCCTATTAACATATATTGTTGATTCATTAATACTGAGCTCACAGCCAACAGTACCATTACTTACGCCTGATAGAAGCTTATCAAACATCTTTTATTTTTTCCCTAAAAAATGCATCACACCCCTCGAAGCCTTGTTGCACTTAGGAACACCAGAAAGCACTACAGCATTCTGTTCATGGGTCATTTTAAACAGTGGAATCATCAGAAAAAAGCACAACAATGCAAAAAAAAATGGTACTTAAACAGACCACGTAAAAGATACTTGTTTACCGTATGAGAACCGAAACAAGAAGGCAGACTCTCAGCTGAAATGCACACATCAGGCACCTCAAACTTACTGGGTTTACAGATAAATGTGCCAGAAGACCAATGCACAAGTGCAGAAGCTGCAATAATGAGATAAAGTCTACACACACACAGTGTGGAGTATTATCCAGCCGTGAAATGACATTCTGATACCTGCTACAGTAAGGATGAACCTTGAAAACTTTATGCTAAGTGAAATAAGCCAGACCAAAAAAAAAAAAAAAGAACACATATTACATGGTTCCATTTATATGAACTATCTAGAATAGGTAAGTTATCAGGGCTTTGCTGAGTTATTGCTCAATGGGTCTAGAGTTTCTGTTTGGGATGATGAAAAAAGTACTGGAGATGGGTGGTGATGGGAGCACAACGAAGTCTATGTAATGAATGCTACTGTTGTACTACGAATGGTTAAAGAGGAACATTTTATATTAAGCACATTTTACAATAAAGAATCAAAAGAGTCACTGAATAAGATTAAATGGATTATTTGAATCTTCTGTTAAAACCTGAAGGAGACATCTGGATGGAACTAAGAGATTCTAATTTACCCACATGTCCTCTTAAAGCAAAGACCCTCCTTAATATGCTTTCTTTTTTTCTTGGTCACACTGAGCAGCTTACAGGATCTCAGTTCCCCAGCCAGGGATCAAACCCAGGCTCCCAGCAGTGGAAGCACAGTGGCCTAACCAGTGGACCCTCGGGGAATCCCCAAATGTTTTCTTTTTGGTTTATAGACCACATTGAAACACAAGCTTCCTATTTAATAATATCAGCAGATTATTGAGGAAAAACAAACAAATTAAAATGTGCATGTCAGTTGTTTGGCCTCACTTCATGCTTTTGGTAAAAATTTATGTACTCATAGAATTATTTGTTCTGATTGCCAAAAGAAGGGTCACCCCAGGAAGCAACAACTGATGCTCCTAATTTATCTTGAACTAAAACTGCCTCTCTAGTCCACTATATTTGGGTGAAATGATTTTCTCAGGAAAACTACCACCAGTACAATTTAGGTATTTAGGCACTACGTGTCCACTGTGAATCTTTCATGTTCCTTCTCTCTCTTACCTCATCAATCTAATTCTCATCTGCTTCCTCCCCTATTTTCATATCTCTAGAAAGAGCCATCTATTAGAATATGGCTGTGGTTACTATCATCATTCAAACGTTCCTTTTTATTTTAAGTATTTCTTGACCCAACAATTACAAAGAAGCATGGCTAGATATAAACATAAACGGAATGTGCTAATGTAGAATGCAAACAATATTAAAATGTTAAACTTAACATAGGGAGGAATTCATGGCCAAAGAAAAGTCTATTACATTTCTTTCAATCTTTTTAAAATGCATGATAAAACTAAAAATGTTTCGCTACAGAATAACATTTTGGCTTCTCTTATGATTGCAAAGAAGGGTAATTATGATTGTCATGAAAACACATTGAGCAGCTGTATACTGTTAACAAAAGAATCATTCTATGAACGTGCTCAAAAACTGGCACTTTATACGCTCACATTTCCTAGAAATTAGACAGTCTTCCCAACTGGAGCAGACAGCAAAAGAGACGCCTTTCTATTAATTGTGGCTTTGTACCAATCGAGTTTTGAGAGCCAACTGGATTGTCTTTCTTTGGGACAATTTCTTACATATACTCAGACGTGCATTATAATTTTATAAAAAGTAATTTTTAAGTTCTCCTATGATAGATTTTTCTATTTGCTTTTTTTTTTAAATTTTTAAAATTTTTTGGCCTTGCTGCATGGCATGTGGGATCTTAGTTCCCCAATAAAGGATCAAACCCATACCTACTGCAAAGAAACGTGGGAGTCTTAACCTACCAGCAAAGTCCTGATAGCTTTTTAACTCTTGAAAAATATTGGTGGGACTTCCCTACAGTGGGTAAGAGTCTGCCTGCCAATGCGGCGGATATGGGTTCGACTCCTGGTCCGGGAAAATTCCACATGCCACGGAGGAGCTTAAGCCCATATGCCACAACTACTGAAGCCTGCACTCTAGAGCCTGTGAGTCGCAACTATGGGGCCCATGTGCTACAACTGCTGAAGCCCACACGCCCTAGAACCTAAGCTCTATAGTCAGAGGCGCCACCGTAAGAAGTCCATGCACTGCTCACCACAACTAGAGAAAGCCTGTGTGCAGCAATGAAGACCCAGCACAACCAAAAAAAATCACACACACACACATCAGTGAATTCTTTCACAAAGGTACATCTGTTTAGAAATCACTTGGAGTCTTTTCTCCTAATTGTTATGGTTGTTTGGACGGATGCGTGTGCTTTCATTTTGAGGCAAAGTAGTGAAATGTTTTCACGTTATCAAGAAAAGAATTGACTGCTTTAATTGACTGCTTTTGAGTCGACCTTACATGCTGGACCCCCATTCACACACAGCACGAAATAAGTCAGGGTCTTTACAAATGGTATTTTGATAGATGCTGGATTATTATCTGTGCCATATTTGTGCCAACTCTCTTAAGAACAATGTAGCATTATGTTCATTTGGATAAATTGTGATTTGACAACTGACTTCAATAAAACATTTGCTTCACTTAAAAAAAAGAAAGAAATCATTAAAAAAAGCATAATGAATAACTCTATTTTATGAAGGCTAATGAATAGGTACTTACTCATTAAAGACTAGGTCTGGTGCAAAATAGAGATACTGGCTGTTCGTATGCTTGTACGATCTCCAGCTCAAGGCAAATGACGACAGACACATCCAAGAATACTGGATGAGGGTTATTTGGTCCTCAAGAGGCAGGTTTTTAAATCCTGAAGAACAGAACAATTTACCACAGAAAACACTTAGCATTTAAGTACATCCCAGGAAGAAGCTTCTTAAGTCCACCCCCACTGGCCCCTCTCTTCTCATCGACTCAAAGCAATTCCACAGTTCTTTCCAGAGTACCTATCATGGACCTGGCCTTGTTTAACATTTTATGTTAAATTCACTCTAAATTCTCAAGAAGCATAAACTGCTAGGGCAAAGAAAACTAAGATATCCTGGATGTTTCACTGTGGATGGTGGTCTACCACCCTTAGAGAGACTGAAAGAATGTGTGTTAACCTGTGCCACTTGCTTCAGCCTACTCACAACTGATATCTTCAAAACCAAAGATAATTTAATGACTGTCTACTACTGCATACCTGCAATAGTGGTGAAAGATTTTAACTTTCATGAAGTGAAGTGAAAGTCAGTCACTCAGTCGAGTCTGACTCTGTGACCTCATGGCCTGTAGTCCACCAGGCTCCTTTGTCCATGGAATTCTCCAGGAAAGAATACTGGAGTGGGTTGCCACTTCCTTCTCCAGGGGATCTTCCCAACCCAGGGATCGAACCCAGGTCTCCCACATTGTAGGCAGACTCTTTATTGTCTGAGCCACCAGGGAAGCCTGGTTTCCTGGTTAATTTTCATGGGTTTGCAGAGATTTAAAAAGTCTTATTCCTTGCTTCCCCTAGTTGGGAATAACCAGACTTCTGAGTCAGAATAAGCATCCTTGGCAGGGCTTCCTCAATAGCCCCATGGTAAAGAATCTGCCTGCAATGCAGGAGACGCGGGTTCAGTTCCAGGGTCAGGAAGATGCCCTGGAGGAGGAAATGGCAACCCTCTCTAGTTTTCTTGCCTGGAGAATCCCAAACACACAAGAGTCTGGCAGGCTACAGTCTATGGGGGTCTAAGAGTCAGACACGACTGAATAACTGAGCATGCACGTCCTCAAGCATCCTTGGCGCTGGTCCTGCCTCACTCACAGTCTCCCTTTCTGGGCCTCAAGTCCTTCATTAGTTTCATTTTCCACCCTCTGTACTCCAAGGGGCACCAGGGTATCCTTCTGTTCATGTAGTTTCACCTGGGCAAGGCTCCCTTCAAAGAATTAGGGCTTCTGATTTTCTTTTGTTTTATGGCTGCTGGATGACCACAGGTCATCTGAGAAATGGCTTTGGATTCATGAACTGGGACAATGTGATTGCAATTCTAAGTGATGTTTCCATAGATTAACAGGGACCTTATTAATAAAATTCTACAGCATAAAAAATGACTAAATTAGGAATTTCAAGGACAATGTAAAGGGTGCTGGAGGTAAGATGATATTTTCAGCAAGATGCAGAGTCCCTTAAAGCTTACTTGACAGGACTTTTTTTTAAATTAATATTGGAGTATAACTGATTTACAATATTGTGTTAGTTTCAGGTGTATAGCAAAGTGAATCAGTTTATATATAAGATATATAACTTTATATATATATAGTTATAATCAGGATATATATATATGTCTCCACTCTTTCTTAGACTCTTTTCCCAAAGAGGTCATTACAGAGTACTGAGTAGAGTTCCCTGTGCTATATACATTTTATATAGAGGTACATATAGTATGTGCATGCTTGCTTAGTTGCTTCATTCACGTCTGACACTTTGTGACCCTATGGACCGTTGTCCATCAGGCTCCTCCATCCATGGGATTCTCCAGGCAAGAATACTAGAGTGGGTTGCCATGCCCTTCTCCAGAGAATCTTCCCAATTCAGGGATTAAAACCAGGTCTCTTACATCTCCTGCACTGGCAGGTGGGTTCTTTACCACTAGCACCACCTGAAAAGCCATATAGTATATATAACTATTTCATATACAGTAGTGTGTATGTCTTAATTAACCTGGTTTAGGCTTAGATTAGCTCTTGTTATGAGCTGCTAATAATGGGCTTATTTTGGGCTTTGACAACTAGAATGTATTTTACCTTACTAATATTACTGGGATGAAATGTTCCATTTCAATCCTCAACATAAAAAATGCATACATTATATTAACACTAGAATACTTAACTCTAACTTCTCAAGAGAGATGAGCACACTCACCAGACTTTTTCTACACACTGAATTTGGCACTGAGTTAAAAACAAAAAACTGGGTCTCAGGATTGAGACGAACGCTACCTCAATCGCACCGTTGCATATGGCGCACTCTGTGGCCCTGAGGCGCCCAGTCCAGGATGGAGCCCCAGAAAGGAGGGCCCATCCTTACCTGGAAGTACCTTCGCCCACTTCACAACTTGGATCATCTGCTTGCCGGCTAAGCGGTTGAGGGTGGAGAGCAGGTTTTCGGCCGTATCTGGTTTGGAGCCGTCATAGCCTGCATATACAATCTCGGGCTCGATGGTTTCAAGGATCATAGAAGGCGAAGGTGTGAGCGCTCGCGAGATTGTGGAGAGCTGCGGGACCAGCGCCGAGTTGACCGAGGGCTCCTGCGCAGGCGCGATGTATGTAGTGCCTTCCTCCGGGCTCTGGGGGGGCGGGGGTGGGGGTGGAGGCTGCTGCGCCTGTTCCTCGTGAATCCCTTTTAACTTCCCCAACTTCTTGGACTTTCGAGCTGTAAAAACAAAGCGATAAACAATAAGGGCTAATTAAGATTATGTTTGGCCTGATAAATATGTCAAGTACAGCATTTCCATATGTTACAGATAAATGAATGTTAAGAGTTACAAGAAAAAACTATTACAAGAAAAAAAATTAATTTTTTTATTTTGTGTCCATATGAGGGTCTGACTGTTCACTAAACTGGGATAATCATTTCATAAAGTCACTAAAATCATGAAGCTGCACACTGTAAACTTCTATATAGTGCATGCTGGGCTTCCCTAGTGGTGAAGAATCCGCCTGCGATGCAGAAGGCCAGGATTCTACCCCTGGGCTGGGAAGATCCCCCAGAGAAGGGAAAGGCTACCCACTCCAGTATTCTGGCCTGGAGAATTCCATAGCATGGGGTAGCAAAGAGTCTGACAGGACTGAACGACTTTCACTTTCTTTCTTTCAGGTCGATTTATCGGTGTCCCACTCTCTGTGACCCTGGAGTGTAGCCCACTGGGCTCCTCTGTCCATGGGATTCGCCAGGCAAGAATACTGGAGTGAGCTGCCATAGTGCTATATGTCAATTATTACCTCAATAAAAATGAAAGGAAATAAACAGTACCAAAAGAGTTAAATAAAAGGTTATGTTGGGGATACTGTCCATGAGGTAAATTGCAATCAAATATTAACTTATATGGAGAAGGCAATGGCACCCCACTCTACTACTCTTGCCTGGAAAATCCCATGGACGGAGGAGCCTAGACGGCTGCAGTCCATGGGTCGCTGAGGGTCAGACACGACTGAGCGACTTCACTTTCATTTTTCACTTTCATGCACTGGTGAAGGAAATGGCAACTCACTCCAGTGTTCTTGCCTGGAGAATTCCAGGGACGGGGGAGCCTGGTGGGCTGCCGTCTATGGGGTCACACAGAGTCAGACACGACTGAAGTGACTTAGCAGCAGCAGCAGCATTTACTTATATTGATGAAAACATATTTTTCTCTAAAGATGTCTTGCTATATTGGCAGGAACAGTCCTTTTCCAACATTTTTCTGATACCAGACATTGTCACATTGTCCTCTATGCTTTCTATAAATTAACCACTTTAACAACTTAGTTTTATAACTAGGTACTATCACAATTCTCATTTTATAATGAGGAAACTGAGACCAGGAGGGCTGAGAAGTCTGTCCAAGATCACACAGCTAGCATATGTAAAATAGATGTAAGAGTTCAGAGGAAGGATAAGTTACTTCAGATGTTATCAAGTTATATATGCCACAACCAAATCTTTTACAAATAAAAAACTCCCACCTATTATCCACCAGAGTTGGCAACAAGAGCTAGTCTGACCTGAGTAAACTTACTGTTTGAGCCCTGTCTCTGCTCCCTCTAACTAGCTTTCCCTGGCCCTGACTTGTTCCCCTTTGGTGCTTCTGTCACCTGATCTTGCTGTGGCCCACATGTAACCAATTGCTTACTCAGAGTAGTTGTTTTGTGCAAATGCTGTTAGACCAAGATCCCCAGCTATACTGTGAACTGCTGAGACATAAGGGTTGGGTGTTCCTCCTCTTTGACAGCCCTCACCTCACCTTGGTAAATGTTACACCTGCACAAGTTAATTTACACATTTCCACTGAATGAATGGGGTTGCAATCAACCCCAAAGCAAGACAACAGAAGGGAAGAAATGAAGTATCTAGACGATTCCAAATGGAGTGCTAACTAGTAAACGTACAGGAAATTAATGCTATTGAAAAAGGCAGGTGTGAGTTATACCATTACATAATCTTTAAAAATTTCTCCTACTATTTTTTTTTTACTATAAATAAACAATTTACATATCACATGGTCTATAATTAAAAGAGATCACAAAATACTGTACAGGAATGCCATTGTGGAGTTCCAGGAGAATATATGTACAAGAGACCATGTTCTAATTTATCTAGAACAGTTCTGGTTTAGATCAATTTGGTTTATGCTTGTTTTCCAGCACGATTATTAGTAAGTGCCCCCTTTTACTCCTAAAAGTACCACATTTTGGACAACAAATAATGCGTTCATCTTAATTAAAACCAAAGAATCAGCATTAACTTTAAGCAACTTACAAATTTTTTATTGAAGTGTAGTTGATTTACAGTGTTGTGTTAATTTCTGAGACAGCAAAGTGTCTCAGGTATACACATACATATTTCATATTCTTTTCCATTATGGTTTCTCACAGGATATTGAATATATTTCCCTGTGCTATACAGGACTTTTATTTATCCATTCTATATATAGTACTTTGCATCCGCTAATCCCAAACTCCCCAAACCTCCCTCTCCCCAACCCTGCCCCCTTGGCAACCACACGTCTGTTCTCTATGTGAGTCTGTTTCTGTTTCATAGATAGGTTCATTTGTGTTGCATTTTACATTCCACATGTAAGTGGTATCATATGGTATCTGTCTCTCACTCTCTGACTTAGTTTGCTTAGTATGTTAATCCCAAGTTCCATCCATGTTGCTGCAAATAGCATTATTTTGTTCTTTTTAATGACTGGGTAATATTCCACCATATGTATGTACCACTTCTTTATCCACTCATCTCTTGATGGACATTCAGGTTGTTTCCATGTCTTGGCTATTGTAAATGGTGCAATAGCAACTGCTTTTCATTCACATTTGTCTTGATGGCTCGGGCATGCAGAAGAGATCCCTCTTTGCTTGACAAGTGAGTCTTCTCTCTGCTCTCCATGGGGTACTCCAGTTTTGTCCAGGAAAATGTACTGATTTAATAACAGAAGTTTATCTTTGTTTGAGTGGATTTTTTTCTTCTGTGATCAATGGATGTTAATGTGGATTTCTGGTTTTGTACTGAACAACTTTGGGCTTCCCAGGTGGTGCTAAAGAATCTGCCTGCCAATGCAGAAGATGCAAGAGATGAAGGTTCAATTCCTGGGTTGGGAAGATCTCCTGAAGAAGGAAATGGCAACCCCCTCCAATATTCTTGCCTAAGAAGTCCAAAGGACAGAGGAGCCTGGTAGGCTACTGTCCATAGGGTTGCAAAAGAGATGGACACAACTTAGCAACTAAACAACAAGAGCAACAATGATAGAGATGGTAAAAGAAAGATGGGGGGTGGGGTAGGAGAACTGGAAGGTAGATGAGATGGTTGGTGGGTGGATAGCAGGTGGGTGGGGTTGATGAAGAGTTTACTAGATAATGGGAAAGATGGGTGAATGAGTGAATAAATGAATAATAGAGAAAGCTCAGAAATGCCAAATGAATTTCATTTCAATTCAGTTCAGTTGCTCAATTATGTCTGATTCATTGTGACCCCATGGACTGCAGCACGCCAGGTTTCCCTGTCCATCACCATCTCCCAGAGCTTGCTCAAACTCATGTCATCAAGTTACTGATGTCATCTGACCATTTCAAGGTTGCCTGGAGAAATATCAATAACCTCAGATATGCAGATGACACCACCCTTATGGCAGAAAGTGAAGAGGAACTAAAAAGCCTCTTGATGAAAGTGAAAGTGGAGAGTGAAAAAGTTGGCATAAAGCTCAACATTCAGAAAACTAAGATCATGGCATCTGGTCCCATCACTTCATGGGAAATAGATGGGGAAACAGTGGAAACAGTGTCAGACCTTATTTTTGGGGGCTCCAAAATCACTGCAAATGGTGACTGCAGCCATGAAATTAAAAGATGCTTACTCCTTGGAAGGAAAGTTATGACCAACCTAGACAGTATATTCAAAAGCAGAGACATTACTTTGCCGACTAAGACACGTCTAGTCAAGGCTATAGTTTTTCCAGCGGTCATGTATGGATGTGAGAGTTGGACTGTGAAGAAGGCTGAGCGCCAAAGAATTGATACTTTTGAACTGTGGTGTTGGAGAAGACTCTTGAGAGTCCCTTGGACTGCAAGGAGATCCAACAAGTCCATTCTGTAGGAGATCAGCCCTGGGATTTCTTTGGAAGAAATGATGTTAAAGCTGAAACTCCAGTACTTTGGGCACCTCATGAGAAGAGTTGACTCATTGGAAAAGACTCTGATGCTGGGAGGGATTGGGGGCAGGAGGAGAAGGGGATGACAGAGGATGAGATGGCTGGATGGCATCACTGACTCAATGGACGTGAGTCTGAGTGAACTCTGGGAGTTGGTGATGGACAGAGAGGCCTGGCGTGCTGCGATTTATGGGGTCGCAAAGAGTCGGACACAACTGAGCGACTGAACTGAACTGAGGGAGGCCTAGTGATCTGCAGTCCATGGGGTTGCAAAGAGTTGGACACGACTGAACGACTGAACTGAATTCAGCTGAGACCTATGCCACACCAATTAACTTGATTTTCAAAATAACCATTCATGCTTGTCATTAATACCACTTTCATCACAAAAGCACTTACTGATACAGATAAAAGACAAGTCACTATCCAACCGCAGACATATCTGCCACCCATTCCTTAAATGTTGAAGCTGGGCTTAAGAGATGAATAAGATGTCATTCCTATCTTTAAGGAGTTTGAAATTAGCAATTAACAGTTTAAAATTTTCAATTATTTCAGATCATTTCATTTCTCATGGACTGTCTCCTTCAATAAAAGAGGCAGGGAAATCTGAGTTTTAGAACTGTCTGAATGAGCAGCAGATGCGGTCTATTTACATATGTTAAAGGAGAGCTGCTGACAAGTACTGCCCAGCAGTTCTGAGTGTACAGCAGGGAACCGAGATGCTTCTGATGAAGGAATGAGTGAATGAACTGAAAAAAAATCATCACTAAATGCCTCAAAAACTAGGCCAAACAGAGAAGGAGAACAAAAGAATCAAAGACGCAGATAATCCCAAATGCTGGTCAATGGATGACTCTATAAGAGCTTGAGAAAATCCTCGATTGCACAGATTAGCCATTTGAGGAGTCAGATATTTGGAACTAACTGTTTCTGTGTCACATAAAGTTCTCTCTAAGCCTCAAGTGATTCATCCAAAAAATGAGAATGATAGTGTTTCTATCCCTGATTTCACAGAGGGCTACATGGCTAAGAAAACTAAAACAATGCTGAAAAGTATTATTAACCTCTGAAAGAGTGCTTCAACATTACTTTCATTCTTTCACATAATTTCACAGATATTAAAACTATTCCAGTTCATTAAAATGTCCTTACTCTTTAGAAGACTACGTCTAATGATAGCTATCATTTGATTGACAAGAAATAGCTAAGGGTGGTATTCTCCAATTTTATTAAAAGTTATATTTGCTTGCAAATTAATTATGAGCTTCATACTGGTCTTAGGCCTTCAATCTATAATGCTGCATCTATTTTCATGACTGACTTAAGGTCAATGTTATGAAGAATGCTTAATATTTCCTCTAGCATTTATACACAAGGTTGTGGCCTATAGCAGGACCTATTGAGATATTCAGTAGATTGCTTAGCATTTCAGCTACATTTAATTTTATGTTATGATCTTATATGTGGGATACCTGTAATTGAGTAATTATCTCTATGTCCTTAAATAGTTCAAGAAAATAAATATTTTCAGTGTGTAGATTCTTCAGCCAAGTGTTTCATCCAATATCTTTTTCTAAAAGAGTATAGTTACATAATAATCATATTACTCAAAGTAGCCCTTCTAGAATGCTTGAAAATTTTATACTGTTCTCCAACACATGCTGTGTTCTAAAATTAAAGTTCCTGAAAGTTGTTAATGTCTCATGTATTCCTATAACATCACTTTCTGTGATGCTTGTGGGTACTCAATAATATGTTTGTTGACTAAATTTATTTCATTTTCACCTTGTAACACATTTGAATAAGCTAATACATATATAATGTATTAATTTACTTCTGTTTAGGAAATGCAGATAAGTTTCTGAGATTTTAAGATAAAATTCCTGAATTGTTATTATTCCTTTTCAATCTATAGAGTTATTACTCTGAAAAATCTCACAACTAAAATAATAATAAACTCAATTTACTGAGCACTTATGTATGGTAAAATGTTTGTCTGCAATGCAGGAGACCCGGGTTTGATCCCTGGGTTAGGAAGATCCCCTAGAGAAGGAAATGGCAACCCACTCCAGTATTCTTGCCTGGAAAATCCCATGGACTGCGGAGCCTGGTAGGTTACCGTCCATGGGGTCGCAAAGAGTTGGACACTGCTGAGCGACTTCACTTTCACTTTCACTTATGTACCAAGCACAGGTCAAAACAACTTCTAATGGTCTTAAGCATTCCAATGCAAACCAGGACTCTATGGTTAGGCAATTATCCGTTTCATTTTACAGGTGGAGAAGCTGATGCACAGAGATACTGTTTCTTTAAGGTTGCAGGGCTGCGCAGAACAGCAGAGCTAGGTTTGGAATCTGGTCATAGCTCAGAGCCCACACTCTTTTTGTTAAGTTTTTTTAAAAAAAATAATTGATTTTAATTGGAGGCTAATTACTTTACAATATTGTGGTGGTTTTTGCCGTACATTGACATGAATCAGCCATGGGGGTCCATGTGTCCCCCTGTCCCAAAACCCCCTCCACATCACTCCCCATCCCTCTGGGTTGTCCCAGTGCACTGGCTTTGAGTGCCCTGTTTCATGCACAATCAAACTTGGATTGGTCATCTATTTCATATGTTGGAGAAGACTCTTGAGAGTCCCTTGGACTGCAAGGAGATCCAACCAGTCCATTCTGAAGGAGATCAGTCTTGGGTGTTCTTTGGAAGGAATGATGCTGAAGCTGAAACTCCAGTACTTTGGCCACCTCATGCGAAGAGTTGACTCATTGGAAAAGATTCTGATGCTGGGAGGGATTGGGGGCAGGAGGAGAAGGGGACAACAGAGGATGAGATGGCTGGATGGCATCACCGACTCGATGGACGTGAGTCTGAGTGAACTCTGGGAGTTGGTGATGGACAGGGAGGCCTGGCGTGCTGCGATTTATGGGGTCACAAAGAGTCGGACACGACTGAGCCACTGAACTGAACTGAATATACACGTTTCAGTGCTGTATCATCCCACCCTCACCTTCTCCCACAGAGTCCAAAAGTCTGTTCGTTACATCTGTGTCTCTTTTGCTGTCTTGCATATAGGGTCGTCATTACCATCTTTCTAAATTCCATAATATGTGTTAGTTTACTGTATTGGTGTTTTTCTTTCTGACTTACTTCACTCTGAATAATAGGCTCCAGTTTCATCCACCTCATTAGAACTGATTCAAATGTATTCTTTTTAATGGCTGAGTAATACTCCCTGTGTATATGTACCACAGCTTTCTTATCCATTCGTCTGCTGATGGACATCCAGGCTGCTTCCATGTCCTGGGTATTGTAAACAGTGCTGCGATGAACACTGGGGTACACGTGTCTCTTTCAACTCTATAGTTTCCTTGGTGTGTATGTCCAGCAGTGGGATTGCTGGGTCGTATGGCACTTCTATTTCCAGTTTTTTAAGGAATCTCCACAATGTTCTCCATAGTGGCTGTACTAGTTTGCATTCTCATCAACAGTGTAAGAGCGTTCCCTTTTCTCCACACCCTCTCCAGCATTTATTGTTTGTAGATGTTTTGATAGCAGCCATTGACCAGTGTAAGATGATACCTGACTGTAGTTTTGATTTGCATTTCTCTTATGATGAGTGATGTTGAGCATCTTTTCATGTGTTTGTTAGCCATCTGCGTGTCTTCTTTGGAGAAATGTCTGTTTAGTTCTTTGGCCCATTTTTTGATTGGGCCATTTGTTTTTCTGGCATTGGGCTGCATGAGCTGCTTGTATATTTTTGAGATTAATTTTTTGTCAGTTGCTTTATTACTTTCTCCCATTCTGAAGGCTGTCTTTTTACCTTGCTTATAGTTTCCTTTGTTGTGCAAAAGCTTTTCATTTTAATTAGGTCCCATTTGTTTATTTTTGCTTTTATTTCCATTACTCTGGGAGGTGAGTCTTGGAGGATCTTGCTGTGATCTATGTCAGAGTGTTTTGCCTATGTTTTCCTCTAGGAGTTTTATAGTTTTTGGTCTTACATTTAGATCTTTATCCATTTTGAGTTTTTGTGTATGGTGTTAGAAAGTATTCTAATTTCATTCTTTTACAGGTGGCTGACCAGTTTTCCCAGCATGACTTGTTAAAGAGATTGTCTTTTCTCCATTGTATATTTTTGCCTCCTTTGTCAAAGATAAAATGTCCATAGGTACATGGATTTATCTCTGGGCTTTCTATTTTGTTCCATTGATCTATATTTCTGTCTTTGTACCAGTACCATACTGTCTTTCTGACTGTAGCTTTGTAGTATAGTCTGAAGCCATGGAGGTTGATTCCCCCAATTCTGTTCTTTCTCAAGACTACTTTGGCTATTCAAGGTTTCTTGCATTTATATACAAATTGTGAAACTATTTGTTCTAGTTCTGTGAAAAATACCATTGGTAGCTTGATAGAGATTGCACTGAATCAATAGATTGCTTTGGGTAGTATACTCATTTTCACTATATTGAGTCTTCTGATCCATGAACATGGTATATTTCTCCACTCTATTTGTGGGATCCTTGATTTCTTTAATTAGTGTTTTATAGTTTTCTATATATAGGTCTTCTGTTTAAGTAAATTTATTCCTCTGTATTTTATTCTTTTCATTGCAAGGGTGAATGCAATTGTTTCCTTAATTCTCATTCTGTTTTTTCATTGTTAGTGTATAGGTATGCAAGGGATTTCTGTGTATTAACTTTATACCCTGCAATTTTACTATATTCATTGATTAGCTCTAGTAATTTTCTGGTGGAGTCTTTAGGGTTTTCTATGTAGAGGATCATGTCATCTGCAAACAGTGAGAGTTTTACTTCTTCTTTTCCAATCTGGATTTATTTCTTATTCTGCTCTGATTTCTGTGGCTAAAACTTCCAAAACTATGTTGAATAGTAGTGGTGAGAGTGGGCACCCTTGTCTTGTTCCTGACTTTAGAGGAAATGCTTTCAATTTTTTGCCACTGAGGATAATGTTTGCTGTGGGTTTATCATATATGGCTTTTATTATGTTGAGGTATGTTCCTTCTATGCCTGATTACTGGAGTTTTTTTTTAAATCATAAATGGATGTTGAATTTTGCCAAAGGTTTTCTCTGCGTCTATTGAGATAATCATATGGTTTTTATCTTTCAATTTGTTAATGTGGTGTATCACATTGATTGATTTGCAAATATTGAAGAATCCTTGCATCCCTGGGATAAAGCCAGAGCCCACATTCTTAACCTCTATGATAAGCAGTCTCCTAATCCTTTTCTCTGTATCTAATTTTTTTTTTTTAACACTTAAAGATTAGTACCAGCTTCAAATCCAAGTGTATAATTAAGATGTATGCTAATTAAACAGGAAAATTTTTGGCCAAAGATACTTAATGAGCATGTTTCTATCATCCAGAGCATCCGTGAACATAGATTTGGGGTCTTATCACTACCTACCACCTTACTAAATTAACATGGAGTTAATAACCTCTGGGCTTAGGAACTCATGTTCCCAGGTGGCCACATACACACTTCATTTCTCAACTGCCAGCAACAGTTGCAGGGTGGGTGGGTGAGTATTAATATGTCTGTGAACATCTCTAGTCCCACATGGGCCTAGAGGAATTTTCACTCGTTTACCTGGATGTTACAGTAATGTTACATACTTAGCAATTGCCCCCACTACCAAGTTCTTAATTATTAGCAGCATCTTGGCAGCCACTTTCTCCTGGCATGGCTGGGGGACAGAATGCTATCAACTGCCCATGATTCCCTCAGGAGCTATGAAATGGAGGCCCTGCTTCTTACCCAGACTGATAAGCACAACAGCAGGCAGGAAGCAGGTGGTAGGACCCTACAAAAATTGTGAAAAGTTCCCAATGGGGTCTCAAGATGCACAAAGGTCCTGAAACACGCCCTGACTTCCCTTCTGGTTTGCTCTGCCTCCTGAGGCCCACCTGGCCTGCTACACATCCTTTTGACCAACTATCAGTGTGCAGAACAATGACCAGCTAGGAATGATACAGACAGCTTCTGCATCTCCCAGTAAAATGATGAGATACACGGAGTTATCATGGTACTTTCATCATGATCTTTGTCAAGTGTGTTCAATTACAGATTCTTTACAGACTTCTAGATGGGTCGTCAGGACATTTTTTTGGTCCCCCTCCAATCTAATGTAGAATAAAAGACTGATGGGGAGCTTTCTCAATCACAACATTGCACTGGAAAGATTTCAAGGGAGAATTGGGTCATTTTAGAAATGCTTCATGTTATGTCTTGAAATTTTAGGTCTTGGCAGTAAATATTAGAGAGGATATATTGAGGTTATATGAAAACATGTAGTTTTCTGTTCACAGGCCAAATGCAATTACTTGTTTAAACCCACAGGACAATACCAGCATCCAGCCCGTCTTCTCTCTTTCACAGACCCTGTTTCTTGCCACTTTCCTCCTAATCACGCTTACCTATTTTCCTCAACCTCTTCATCCACGTGTTTTTTCCCTTTCTCCCTTGAGTGGAGGAAGATGCTCCGAGTTAAGTATTTTTATGCCATGACACCAAATGAAGGAATGGCATCTTCCTACAGATTTAGCTGTTTGGCAGAAAAACGTCTCTGGTTTTTACTAATGGAAAAAAGAGCATCGATGTTTCTCAAAGCCACACACATGAACAGAACTGGTGTGAGGGTCAGGGGCACGTTGGTTTATGAATAAATCATTAGCTGTTCAAGTGATAATAAGGAAGTGGCATTCCAGTTGCTTGTAAATCTCTTTGGGTGGTTAAGGAACCTGAAAACCGAGTGTTCTTAAAAGTATCCCTAGATTTGCTCACATTAATATACATAATTTAATAAATCATGTGTATCATAGGCATTACTGATTTTTATTAGTATAAAAAAACATGCTAAGGCAAACTCAAACCCAACCTTGGACCACCATACACACACACCAGTGGTAACTATGTCAGGTGATGGGCACATTAATTAGCTCAATTGTGGGATTCATTACACAGGTATATTGCTGCCATAATACCACACTGTCCATGTTATATATATATATATAACTTTTGTCAATCATAACCTCACTGGATCTGGGGCGGAGACAATCCAGATTTGTGGATCTCCATATGAGTGAGTGAGTGAAGTTGCTCAATCATGTCCGACTCTTTGCAATCCCATGGACTGTAACCTACCAGACTCCTCCATCTGTGGAATTTTCCAGGCAAGAGTACTGGAGTGGGTTGCCATTTCCTTCTCCAGGGAATCTTCCCAACCCAGGGATTGAAACCAGGTCTCCTGTGTTGCAGGCAGACACTTTACCATCTGAACCACCAGGGAAGCCCAGAAGGTATATGTATATATAGGATCCCCATATTTTACCTTTTATTGTGTATATAAAGATAACCATAGCTAGCTCTAGCTCTAATAAACATAATTTTGTCACTATTGTTGTAGCATACATTTATCCATCACTTCACGAGTAACTGATATTCACCCACTGTGTAGAAAGTACCCTGGTTTTGTGAGAAATGCAATGATGAATAACAAAAATAATAAAATCTGAGCCCAGACCATCACTTACCATCTTGGGGATCAAGACATAAGAAAGTAGCTATGTTTGTAAAGCAGGCTATGATAAGTCTGGGGTCAGTGTTCCTGATTATACATGTGTTGAGTTAGACAATGGCAGGGAGATGTTGGTTAGCATTTCTATGAGCATTCCTACTTTCCTGCATCCCTCTGTGTTAATTCCCACTGTGCCTTGGTGCGCTTTAGGTGTGATTCACAGGAGGGCCTGCTCCATTCCACGTTAAGCACGGCTGACACACTCTCAGAGGAGAGGCCCTCAGACCTGAAGCCAGATCCAAGTAGAGACTCAAGGAATCTGAGCGAGACTTGAGTAAGGGGCCACTGATTTCGCAGACACAGTGACAAGGTTATAGAAAACAAGCATATTCTGATACCTTCCCTGCTGGAGACAGGGATTCAGAAAGGGACAAAGCCAGCAGCTGCCTGTGGGATACTCCCTGGGCTAGACATAGGATGATTAACATGATGGTCTTTATGGCATTTATATTTTCTGTGATTATATTCTTTTTTTCTCCCTTAATACTTAGAAACATTTTTTGAATGTCTGCACATGAGAGGATGTGTCAGGGGTGGGTTCCATCTCTGGCCATAGTTCTGAAGGTAAGGCAACATGTCTCTGAGGCTGGCAAGGCCGGGACTGCATGAAACCAAGCAAATATCTCAGAAGAAAATGAGACAGAAGGTCTGAGAAGTGGCCTCTTGGTGATAGCTTCTAAATAATGGAGAAAATTTCCAGTACTTTCTTCTGCTGAAACCTTTGCTGGTTTGGTACTAAAATGAGAGAGAATGCCACTGGACTGAGTGGCAGGGTGCTGAGCCACTGTAATTCCAAAACTCCTTTGAGCATAGTTTTAAAGAACTGCAGGCAGTACCAGGGAAGGGAGGTAGCTAGTGCCCCATGGCCAGGTGAGGTGGATAGTGGGTTTATTACACAGAACACCTCCTACCTGGGCCTTCTTACTGCTGTGTTGATATATACCACCAGGAAGTATCAGAAGGGATTGACAAAACAAAGTCTCCATGTACAAAAAATTTGGGGCAAAAAATGCTTATGGAAAAACAATGTGAGAAAAGACGGGGATTAAGTTATCCTAGAGGAGAAAGAAAGAAATACGAGAAACCAAGCAGTAACTTCAAAACTTTGACATTTGCCAAATCATGGTGAGCATCTATTTTCTATTTCTGCTGGGGTCAAGATAAGATCTAAAGGGCTTAAGGGGCAGAAGCAGGGATTTAGATGAGACAGTAGGAGAATTTCCTTCAAGTTTTCTGGAATGTGTTATGGAGAGAGCCTGGAATGCATGACCGGCAGGAACATGTAATATTCTTTTCTAAAAACTCTTAAAGTAACAAACAGGTAGGCAGGTTCCCTACTTGCCTGAGTGCAGCTCTGCCCTGCAGGGGAAGGATGATAGAATGAGTTATTGAGACGCTGTGGCCCTACAGGAGAAGGAATTACGACCTCCCATGTACCTTCCAGCCTCCGTTGTGTCTGAACGGAACTTCTCTGTCTCATATGTGTCTAAAAAACAGGACTAAATCCTTTACACTTGTAAGTGTGGTGAGAGATAATTTTAGAAAGATTTTTCCAAAGTATACTTCCAGGGAAAATACTGTGATCTCTGAACACAGGCTTGGAAGGACATCCAGACCCATGGGAAATCCCCTAAAGTTCTATACACTCCCTTCTACCCTATGTTCACACACTTTTTTTTTTTTTTTTCAGTTTTACCATCTAAGGTACAAAACTATTTGCTCAAGTCTGTATTTAAAATGGGCTCTGTGGTTTCTCCTAATCCTGAGATTAACTAATTTTTTTTTTAAGTGGGGAGAAGAGTTCATGGTAAAGAGCTCTCATTAATTGAGAATCTGTACGTCTAGGATAAACAGAATCTTTTAAACATATCTTGCTTAATCCTCGTAAGTGCCCTGCGAGGTAGGTACTGTTGTCAGCACCATTGTACACAGAGGTAAATAGTTTGTACAGGGTCACAAGGATGGTATGTGGTTAGGGTGGCAGGGTAGGAGAAGATGAGTTATTGTAATGGCATGCTAAGTCGCTTCAGTCGTGTCCGACTCTGTGTGACCCCATAGACAGCAGCCCACCAGGCT